>JAHWFO010026046.1:135499-145565 GCA_023313115.1 Rhysida immarginata
AGTCAAGTCCTGCACCATCCCATCGAATCCCCCACAGAAACGTAACAGTAGGCCTAAAATAATTCGTGTCTTACTAACAAGAGCAGCTATTTTTAATTTGCTGATTTTACAGATTCGATTTGTCACTTATCTAATGTGCAACTTCTGAATAAAATTTCGTTATAATGAAATTATAATGTTGTGGGGACCAAAAATTTGCTACGTTACAATGAAAACTTCGTTATAAAGATTTCGTTATAGCGGGATCGTAATAACATTAAATGAATAGGATTTTTGCTGGGACCGCAGAAAAACTTCGTTATAGTGAAAACTTCGTTACAATGGAATTCGTTATAACTGGATTTGACTGTACTATTGGAATGCTTGGACCTTGGTCAGTCCCACCTCGTAAGAAGTGATTCAGAGTCAAGCTCTCTGGATCGTCTGAATCTGTGGATATATATGTCAGGGGACGAGAGTTCAAAATGTTTTCAACGGCTTTCAGAGCAGTGAGCAATGTTGGATCTCATGGATACCTGTAACATATGGCGAAGTGCTTTTTTAGTTGATCTCACGAGCCTTTCCTAGCTTCCTCCCTGTGAGGTGCCTGGGATGAAGTTCCAGCTAACACCTGATGAACTGCTAACACGACTTCAAGATGAACTGCTCTAGTGATCATGGACGTAAATAAAACGCCGCAGCGTTATTCACGATGTCTTCCTACGATGACTCCCATTGGTCCAAAATAGTCGACCCCAGTGAATGTAAATGGAGGTTGTCGAACAGCTAGGCAATAAAGGGGTAGTAATCCCATCTCTGGAATTATAGGCTGTATTTTGTCCAGCCAACATACTCTGCAGTGGAAACAACTTTTCTTAATGGCACTGTGTCCATTTATGATCTAGAATTGCTGCCATAGATTATTTAATACAGTCTCTTGATCTTGATGACCGCAGTTTTCATGTTCATGCTGAATGAGTAGCATTGTAAAGTGGTGTTGTAGAGGAAGTATAATGGGTCGCTTCTTATTGGTGGAAACGTCTGCCTTCATAATTCTTCCCCTGATACGCAGGATGCCATCGTCATCAAGAATTGGGGACAAGTTCCATAATCTAGTTTTCCTAATTTTTTTACATCTCCTGCCTGGACCATATCGCTTTCCTTGGCGAACGCTTCTGCTTGTACATGCCTAATAAGTATCTTCTCCCCTTTTTCCAGGTCTAAAGTCGATACTTGGAATTTGGACAGAGTTCACAACTGCTTCCTAGATTGCCACCATCTAAATGCAGCTACTACAGCTCCTGCTGCTCAAACCATTCGATGGAATGAAGAGTGTCGCCGGATGAGTAGATCCACACTGTCAGTATCAGGTTCTTGCGTTTTGGTGGTGTCTTCTATACTATCCATAACCATCATGACTCTGGCGTCTTCTCGCAGTCGCTCTACTGGCCAGAATTGAGGATCCTCTTTTAAAAATTGTGGTCCGTTTAGCCACCTCGATTCGCTGCTGAAGTCTACGGATTTCTTTAACCTCGTTGCTTCATCTGCAACATTGAGATTGGTAGGAACCCATTTCCATTCATTTGGATTGGTTGCCTCCTGAATTTCGCCAATCCGATTCGCCACGAATGCTGGTAGACGAGTCGTTTCTGAGCGAATCCAGCTCAGTACGGTGGACGAGTCACTCCATAGGAATCTGCCCGTTAATTCTATTCTCAGTCCGGATTGAATTGCTGTGGTGAGTCTTGAACGCAATAAAGCAGCCATCAACTCCAATTTAGGCACCATCAGTTTCTTCAGTGGAGCTACTCGAACTTTCGCAGCGGCGAATGATACATTGGCAAACTTTTGATGTCTAGTCCACAGAAACGCACGGCGGCATAGGCTTCTTCACTTGCGTCCACAAAGATGTGCAGTTCTATCGACTTTGCAGATTGAAGCTCCAAATCATAACAACGTGGGACTCGTAGCTCTGTTATGGAGTTGATTTTTGCTACCCAGTCCTTCCAGCCTTCATAGATTTCTTCTGAGACTTCATCATCCCAGCCAATGCCTTCGATCCAGGTCTTCTGTAGTAGCATCATTACCTTTACTTTAAAATGACCAATAAACCAGAGTGGGTCGTAGAGGCTCATTACCAGTCCACACATTTCACGTTTGGTCGGTCATCGACCCTCCATGATCTCGGGTTTCACCTTGTAGAAGTTGGCTTTGGATGTGAAACAATCTTCTTCTGGGATCCACCAAAGTCACAAAATGCGTTCAGTAGGGATGAGAGACTTCTCCGTGAAGTGATGAGCTGCAGCTGTTCTCAGATCTACGGGAATTCGTGATAGAATGCTTGAAGCATATGACGTCCATTTCTTCACGGCAAAGTTACCTTCTTTATTTATCCACACTATTTCCTGGAATAATTTGAAAGTTTCTTCAATTGTGTTCGCACCAGTTAGGACGGCATCAACATAGAAGTCTTCTATGGCAACGTGATATGCTTCTGGGTATGTATCTTTATACCTCTCTGCATTCTTGTTCTTAACGTATATGGCTGAAGCAGGAGACGATGTTGCTACGAATATCATGACATTCATTTGGTACACAGTCGGGTCAAGGCTGCTGTTTCCATCCCTCCAAAGGAAACGCTGACTAGGTCGATCTTCCTCATGGATTTGCACACGACGAAACATGTCTCCGATATCACCCATGATGACGAAGCGATGTCTTCTGAAGCTCCATAAAACCTCTGTCAATGGATGAATCAGATCGGGACCTTTCATGAGATGATCATTTAAGCAACAGCCATTGCTCTTAGCTGCCACATCAAATACCAGGCGAAGCTTACCAGGCTTGTTGGGGTTGATGACGCCAAAATGAGGGACATACCATGTTCTTGGCAAACTCTGTTCAGGACTGACTGCTGAGATGTAACCCTTGTTACTGTATTCTTTAAATTTAACTGACAAGGGAACCCCACATAGCCTAACCGCTTTAACAATGGAGTCCTTTTATGGCTATGTATGCTGAAATTTTTTCGTTTTCGCGGTTTATTTTGAAAGAAACGCCGTTTTGCACTCTCTTATTTTGCAAGCATCTATAGTAGCTTTAGATGAGTAACATATTTCAATTTGGTGGAAATCTGTGACATACATGTTTGAGGGATTCCCGTGTGAGTAAAGTGCTGCGAACTCGGGGTCACGTGACATTTTTCTTTCCATTTCTTCGAGTCTCTTCAAAGCCACAGTTCTGCTTTCGGGCAGTACTACTTCTTATTTCGCCACAGCAGGCCAATCTCGCAACCATTATCTATTTTTCGATATGTGGTGTCTAAGATCTGCTGTGCTCGCTTGTCTTCTATCGAAGCCGCTACTAATTTCCCAGGTTCGATCCTCACACCAAAGTTCTCCACGCTGAATTGTTCTTTCATAAGCTGATGGAGATACTCGTCAGTACCCACCGCTTTGAACATAAAATCTTCTGCGTCAATTTCACTGATCTTTTCCCTTCAGGTTCAATTGTGACACCAATCTTTCTTCAATAAAACTGACTGTGGCACTGGAATCCAATAGCGCATGAGTCTTGATTACTATTCCATTGGGGCCACGAACCTTCACTGGAACAATTCCCATGGAACCATTCGCTCCCTTGATGAACATGGTGCCGATTACTTCTGCGGCAATGGATTCTCTGGGCGATGCGGGCTGGTATTCCTCATTGGTGCTCTGCTCTTATCGCGGAGAATTGACTTTTCGTTTCACTATGTGCAGCAAACGATGGTGCTTCTCCTTACAACCATTCTCGCTGCATTCCGTTTTGGCTTTACAATCTTTTACCATATGGTTATATTTTAGGCAACAGAAACATACATGTGCCTTTCTGTCTAATCGCCGTCTCTCGTTGAGCGACTTCTTTTTGAAGATCCAGCATTTGTTTAGGCTATGCTTCACTCCATTACAACAAATGCACGTTGATTCTTTGGACATATCCTCTTCGGCCACTCCAACTGAGGCGACAGCCGGCCCTTGTCTGATGACTCCTTTTCTCTGTTCAACAAGAGGAATATTAGGTTTCATGAAAATCCTGGTGCCGTCAACTTACCTATTGAGCCAGTCGGAGAATTCTTTGAGGTTCATTATTGCTTAGTTCTTTGATACGACGTGTTCACCCCATTGCTGCTTCCAGGCTCCAGGTAATTTGTCGACGAGCTCGCTGACTGTCTGTCTATTGGAGAAATAGTTCAGCTGATTGAATGAACATATGTTTGTTACTAACGCTTCAACGTCGCGTCTAACTTCTCCAGTTTATTTAGGTCAGGCTTTTTCCCAGCACGTATTTTTGCTATACACCAATCCATGACGTATTCTGGTCTCCCAAATCTCTTCTCCAGCACCTGAAGAATCTTATTCACATTGGCAGGATTAGCCATCAAATTCGCCACTATGCGTAGTGCTTCGCCCTTCAACGCATCACGGAGAAGCATAATATTTTCTTCGAAACTGATGTGGTATTTAGCAGTACTATGATTTTTAGAGTATCATTGAATCCTATCCAGTCCCCTGGATGGCCGTTGAATGAAGGTAGCCTACGATCATACTTAAGGCCCAAATCCAATATTTGCCTCTGCATCAAGTCCATTTGCATTCGCATTAGATGGATAATTTCCTCATCTTTATCAGTTGAGACGTTCACTGGAGGGAGTTGTGCCACTGTTCTTTCATCATCAGCCGGCAGTCCTGATGGTGCTACTGGAGCGTCAGTCACACTGCTGCATTGCTGGGTAACGTTTTCACCATTTGCAGTATTGCCTGTTGTTGCTTGTACCTGATCTCTCACCCATGCACCTATTCTCTCTTGGTCAACAGATGATGCAGTCTCTGTGTGTCGATCAGTAGCATTATCTTTTTCATCAAGATGCAGCTGCTCGATTGCAATTTCTGCTAGCTTTGTTATTTCTTCTCGTTTTCTTTGTGACCTCTGATGAAACTTGTCTAGCTTGTGGTTCTTCCGTGCTAGACTCCGCTTCAGCTCTTCCACTTCGGCATTCAGCAATGAGACTTCCGTGCCTTGATATGAGCGAGTCTGTCTTGACGTTCTTGCATACTGTGACATTCGTCCTTTTCGAAGGATTCGAAAACTTGTGTTCTTTTTTCTCTTTCCTTTTTGATCCGCCACGTGGCCAGGAGACCACCTGGCTCTATGTGTAGCTAACACCGTGGCCTTTGTGGAAGTGAACTGTTTGGGAATTCTGCCAACAGATGGCGGCAGCATCAACAGCATCTTGAACCAATGAGAAACCGGAACGCTCGATAGTACGGTACTACATTTGTGGAGAGTACTTAAGGGAGGGCTTTCGTATTCTCAGTCAGACTGGTTTCGAGTTCGATGCGAGGTGAATCTGGATCCCAATTGCCGACCATAGATGACACCATAGATGCCGACTGTAGGTGACGCCAGAAAGACTGCGAGTCCGTAAGTACCCCAAACCTTATTACTTTTCCCCGACTGCATAAGTAACGACTTGTCATGAAGTGGGTTTTACTTGTACTGATGCTGGTTCTTGATTTATCGATGTTAGTGACTGAAATGACGATGCTGATCTGATTTTGATTTACTAGCAATATTTATTCTGAACTGTCTTCCTCCAATTAGTGTATTTATGAAAGAATTTATACATCTCTATACTTATTTAATCTCTGACTTTCATATTCATTAATTGTTTTAAGTATTCATTTGTAAATAAATCACCTGTCATTTTTACGTATTCTGTCTGGGACCTGTCCTTTTCTCTTATTTTACGATAATTAATTTTATATCCAACAAGAAATTTTTGTTGGAATATCACAATGACACCCGAACAAAATAGAGAGGCAGAAGGCAATGCGGTTTCGCATATAACGATCAGAAGTGACGCTATAGTAGGATTTACGAACCTGATTCCTACCTTTTCCGGGGAGGAAGGATCAATTAATGTGCATGTGTTCTTGGACGTGGTAGAAACTGCAGCAACAATAGCAGGATGGCAAGATACAGTCACCTTAGGGGTCCTCCGTACTAAAATCAAAGGACGAGCGGCAACTGTATTCAATAATCACGCCCTGTTTATGATTAGCACTTATAATGAACTAAAAAAACCATATGTATGACTTACTTCAAGTAAAAGAAGATCTGCAATTCGCAGAACTTAAATTTTTCCAAGCCAAACGGAATGATCAAGAATCAATTCACGATTACGCGAACAGGCTACAACTTTTATTTGATAAGATGGCAAGAAAAAAATAGTATATTTGAAAAAGAAAAAGAGAAATTATTATTGTCACACCTCTCGGAAACTGTCATTCCATCAGCACAAATGTTGCTGACATGTAAGGAACCGTCGTCGTTCCAGGAAGTCATATTAATTGCCACAAAAGCGGAAACCATGGGCATGGAAAAACAAACA
This sequence comes from Rhysida immarginata, assembly GCA_023313115.1. Lineage (NCBI taxonomy): Eukaryota > Metazoa > Arthropoda > Chilopoda > Scolopendromorpha > Scolopendridae > Rhysida > Rhysida immarginata. The sequence continues at coordinate 141,912 of JAHWFO010026046.1, forward strand.
AAATTGAATCGATCAAAGCTTCTATAAACAGTGAGGTTGCACCCATCATCCAACAGATGTTGGAACATCAGAAATCCACTAAAACAAAAATAGATGAACTCAAACAAATTATAGATAATCAACAGAAAAACATATTAAGATTACAGCAGAATCAAAAATATGAAAGAAAGCCTCAGAATAGGATGAAAAAAGAAATTCGTTGCTGGAAATACAAAAACGTAGGTCACTTACAACAAAATTGCCATTTAAACTGTTAAAGACTGGGCATAGATCGGACACTGCCCAGTCTAATTATATACAATCAAGCATTGTCCGCGTTAACCGTGAAAATGATTTATTTATCATCATGGTCATAACCGGAAAAGAGAAAATCCCTATTATAATCGACACAGGATCTCAGATTAGCATACTGCATGCAGACACTCAGTTAGCCAGATGGGTTTCCTATGTACCGGAAAATGTTACTCTCTCAGGCATAAATGACAATAAACACCTAACTGAGGCTATGTTAACTGATATTAGGATAGGTGAAAAAACCTTTTGTGATAGAAAATTTATCATTCACCCACTGCCCAATCGGAATTATCAGGGCATTCTGGGCAGTGACATTATTGGAGGTGCGATGGCATGCAAAAAGAAATAGTCGTAGCAAATATATTCTTATAAGCCAAATTGAAAGTGGAGATCTGGACAGTCATCACAAAATCAGACTGGACAATTTGATTGCGAAATACGAAATTAATTTTGCCAATGAAATTGAAGCCCTGACAGGCATTAAAAATGTCATGGTTGAATTCGAAATAGACCAGTCAAAACCTGTATTTGTCCCTAAAATACATAAGGATGCCCTTAAAAAAAATTGAACAGTAACAAAAAGGCAGGCATTATAGAAGTCAGTAAATCAAACTGGAACTCACCGATTCATGTGATTAGGAAAGGGGATGGTAACATAAGGGTCACGTTAGATTTACATAAGGTGCAAATCTAACAACCGCATTAGACTTTCCTTTGCCGAAAATACATAAATTGTTACACGATCTGAACGGGCATACCTGGTTCAGCATCATTGACCTGAACTCGGGCTACTATCAACTCCCGATTTCGCCCAAATTGCGCCACTGCTTCGCGTTTCAAACACCATGGGGCACATTTCAGTTGACCCGTATGCCAACTGATTGCAATGCCACCAGGGCGCGAAGAATACTGCCCAAACTTTTCAGGCCTTCATGACCGACTTACTCTACGAACGCCTCGCGCAAGGCATGTATGTGTTTCAGGATGAAGTCCTGGTGTAGTCCAAAATATATGAGGAACAGATTGAGCTTTTGGAGTGGCTGTTTAAAAAGTTTCACGAACACAATGTCATCATGAAACCATCTAAATGCAAACTTGCCATGCCTCAAGTAACCTACCTAGGTCATATTCTATCAAAGGAAGGGCTACAACCTGATCCCGAAAATGTGAAAGCTATTATGAATTTGCAACATCCGACCAATGTGAAACAAGTCGGGTCATTTAATGGTGCGATAAATTTTTACCGCCCATTCATTGCTAATTTATCAGGAATATTGTTACCCATTACTGAACTCACCAAGAAAGACAAAAAGTTTATATGGTCCTCGGAATGTCAAGCAGCCTTTGAGCGCATAAAAAAAGATATTAAGTAATCCTCCTGTCTTGGTCTCACCTGATTATAGCAAGGATTTCTTCCTACTTACTGATGCCTCAGATGAAGCTGTGGGGGCAGTTTTACAACAAGAAGTGGAAGACGGCATGAAGCCCATTGCATTCTTCAGCACAAAACTCCAAGGGGCACAGAGAAACTATAGTACCGTAGAAAAAGAACTCTTAGCTATTATCCTTGCCCTACGCCAATTCCGCCCAATGGTTCTTGGTTTTCCCATACATTTAATGTCAGATCATAAACCACTATCATTCTTGTCAAATCTGGGACACGTTAATCAAAGACTTTTGCACTGGTCACTGGAAGTGCAGGAGTACAATCTAATCATAAGCCACATAGCTGGAAAAAACAATGTTGTAGCAGATTTTCTCTCCAGATCAAGTATTAGGGAGTGTATGGGAATCGTCAAAATACAATCAAACAATCTTGAGGAGAACATAAGAGGTTCTCAGTGAAATGATCCCTATTTTAAGAAGACAATCTTAAACTTGAAGAATGAACTGAGTTGTCACAAGGGACATTTTGAATTGCAGAACGGGATGTAGTTTTGGTTTGACAAGCGAGGTAAGGCAGGATAACAATCCCGCAGAAATAAAGGAAAAATTTGCATTGGAGAAGATATGGTACTGAAAATCATTGAAGTCATGGCAGGTCATAAAGGAGTTAATAAGACAATTGCTGCCATCAGACAAAAATACGACTGGCCATCTCTGAATGAAGATACTTATGCATACATACAACCATGTAACATATATCAGAAGTGCAAGTTAAAAAAAGGGACCAGCGCCATTTCAGACAGGTATTAAAGCCACATATCCATTCGAAAAAATATGTTGGGACGTGGTCGGGTCCCTACCGGAAACTGAACAAGGTGAGAAGTACATTCTTGTCTGTATTGATGTTTTATCGAGATACCCTGAGGCATTCCCACTCGATCAATCAGCTGAAATCAATCAGCTGAAACAATAGCTCAGGCATTCATAAAAAACATAGTATGCCGCTATGGGCTTCCACGCGAAGTCATCCCCGATCGTGGGGCAATTTTACTTCAGAACTTATGAGCAATTTTTTCATGATTTCGGTATCACTCGTACACGCACCACGGCCTATCGCCCGTTTTCTAATGGTCTGGTAGAGAGAATGAATCAAAACATTCTCGAGACCCTATGGAAACTCTGCGATGGTAAACCGTCTCAATGGAAGCAGCTGCTACACTCTGCCCTCTTTAGCATACGAACAACCTATAATGAAAATACGCGAGACATCCCTGCACATTTACTGTATGGCTTTCATCCTCATACCCCATGGGATAGTGGTGATCGGGTTGGGAGTGAAATGACACCAGGACAATATAAATCAAACCTTATCACTAGACTGCAAATCTCTCGCAAACTAGCCAGTAGTGAAAAAGTGAAAAAAGGCGTCTTAACAAACTGAGAGAGAGAAACAAAGGAAGACACCTAAAGCAATATAAACCCGGAGGCAGAGTTCTTTTACTCATAAAAGCAGAGGACAGAATAAGTTGGGACACAGATAGGGGGGGCCCTTATATTATAACCAACCAGATCAGTGAAGTCAACTTTCAGATAAGAAACGTTCGAACTAGAGAGCCACAGGTGGTACATGTGGACCGACTTAAGATTGCAAGGGGAAATTTTCAGTTTGGGGAAAATACTTGCAGACGCCCTAGACGAACAGCCAAGCCACCAGTCTTTATGAATGATTCAGACACCGAAGAGGACGATACAGTGATGACACCTACTGCAGTAGACACACCGATTGTCATCCATGACAATGGACCACAACCTCCTGATGTGCCAATCCTTGACATCAACCACAGTCCTGAGCACCAGCGACACTATAACCTCAGACAGCAACCGAAAATAGACTATAGACGACTTCACAAAGGGAGTGACTAACCATTCAAGATGTGGAACCAGAACAAACCCTAGTGAATTGCTTCCCTTGCT
>JAHWFO010026046.1:149241-166707 GCA_023313115.1 Rhysida immarginata
CCCCCCCCCCCCCCCCCCCCCCCCCCCCCCCCCCCCCCCCGATGTGATAAGTCATGTCTGAAAATTAACTTCCATTTTTTAGTTTAATTTATTTTGTTACTTTCGTTTTCTTGTTAATTGATCATTCTACTCCGGGCTTTAGATCTTAACGTTTGACTAGAACTTTATCATTCTTGTCTTGTTTAATAAAATAAATAATCTCTTATTGTTTTTTTTAATAAACTACTGTCTGTACTGTATTAAGGAACTTTTTTGAAGAATCAGACAATAATGAATTGGATTTTGAAGGTTATTAATTGTAAAGCATTTTTTGAAATGTAAAAAATGAGATGGTTTTCTGCATATTGTGGGTTTATTTCTAGTAAGTCAGAAACCAGCCAAAAGCTGGGGGTCACATTTTACTAGGGATCTCAGATTATCGAAACAAAAAATCTGTTGTGGGCAGCATAATACTTCCTTGTACGATACTTTATTGAATGCTTTGGCCCAGCCGATCGCAACCAAAACGTGAAGTGCACAACTGCATTTACAACAGTCCCGATTTTCAAAACAAAAAACTGGGACAGTTAAAAAGTAACCTGAGAAATAAGCATAACCTTAAACATTTTTAATTTTTAAGCCTTCTTTTTAATTTTTTGCCTACAGGCTCCATGCCTAAATGTTTCATGTATGCACTTTTATCCTACTAAACATAATTTTTTATTTTTATTTGCACTGTGGACAATGCCATATTGAATCTGGCAATCTGCAATTCGTATCTGAAAAAACTCCGAGCGATTTGAGAGCTATCAGAGACAAATCCTACTAAAATTTGGGTAATAAAAAAAACATTAGCCTAGCATAGAAGCACGTGTTTAGAGATGAAGCATCAGCTGAAAGTTTTACTACAGAATGCTAAGCATGCTACATGAATAGGCCTATACATGAATATGATCATGGCTAGATATGCATTTATTAACAAAATTATTTAGTGACCATTTTCATTCAAACATTTACCTGATTATGAAAACACAAGCAGTAATTTCTTTCAAACTCGACTGTTTATGTCAATCTTGTGGCAAGAAGCACGTTTCCTCAAAACTGTGTCAGCTGATGCAAAGTTAGCACTAAAGACAGCTGACAATTTTCTTGTTAGATCAAGCAGCAATCTCTCGGTTGCTCCACTCCGTGCCATGCAGAGAAGTGCGTATGCGTCTTAGTCAAAAATAATTTAATCGTGTTTTTCTAGAGGTTGCATAGTGGTCTATATTGCTGTAATAATAAGAATGAGAAACTGGTCTAGGCATTCTTATCATATTTTTCTTTTTTTAAGATGCAAACAATTTTAACACAATCAAAAACTGGGACAATTAGCATCCCGAATAAATGTTTTCGGGAAACAAGGACAACTTATGAAAAACTGGGACTGTCCCAGGAAAACCGAGACGTCTGGGATCCCTACATTAGAAAGAAGGATAAAATTTTTACTGGTTTTATTTGCTCTGAAAATGGGGGTGGCATTATAGAAGAGGTGCATTATAGTGGAATAAATACGGTAAATATACAGTATATACATACAGGAACGAATAAATAGACCACTATTCCATATAAGAATTTTTTTTTTAATTGACTGATACGTATTTCGGCAGCACTGCAGCCTTCTTCAGCATCCAACTATCGACCACGACCAGTAGAGGTAAACATATTCTCCTTATGATACAGTATATACATAGGTTTTATAAACTAAGGTTTAGTGTAAATTTTTTTACAATTTAGTGATTGGTATCTATTTCCTCTGTTTTTGGTCAGTTTTTTAGAAACAAGAAAAATCCTTTTACAGCTTTTTCTGAACTGTAAGTGTGGTATTTTTTTTTTCACTTGGTTTTTGGGAAGCAGTCCATTTGAAGTTTTCCAATAGACAAAAAGGGCATTGCCAAAATTAAATAAATCTCATATGAAAATTACAGGTCTTTTAATAAAATACATTAACAAGATTAAATTTCTTTAAGTGCATAGCATTAATGTATCTATCAAAATTGCTTTAATATGGGTTCTATTGTGACATACCATGTCAGTTGAAGTGGCATGTGGGCCCGACGAGAGACATTTGTTTTTTTTAATTTAGTAGTAGCTTATTTACATTTAGAATCGTTTGTGACTATCGTTTCATTTGAGGGGGGGGGGGAGAGTGTATGAGAATCTCTGCATTGTTTTGTGCTTCTTCAGTTTGATTCTTGATTAGCGATTTGAGGAGTAGTCATTAGCGTTGTGTTTATCATTTGAAAATTTATCTGTTTATTTGCGATAGTGAGCTGCGTATGTATTCGTTTCTTGTAAGAGGTTATTGTTGAGAGCATTATTAGCGATCGTAGCCCGTCCTCTGTTGGAGCCGCATTTAAGAGTTTTTCTGAGAAGATCACCTCAGCTTCCAACAAAGGATTGTTACGACTGTTTTCTGAGAAAGAAAGAGATGCGTCACTTGCGTGTGAATGCTATTTGTTATATTTTATTCTGTTTTTTTTTTTGTTTTTTTTTTGTGTGTAAAAACTTTCGGAGAAAAAAACTTACCTTTGTTCTTGCCAAGCGATTTTCCCTCCATGTTCGAATGCGAGGTCATAGAGTAGATATAGCGAAATGTGTATATGTTGAAATTATTCGTTACCTTTTTAATTCTGCCCTTTGTCGAATGTTTAAATTGAGATGTCATTTATCACGATGGTTGAGCTAAACTGCAATATGGAAATGCAGAGCGCTCGGCTGTGTTGGAGCAGACAGCGAAACGAAGATGTCTGCCAGGAGAGTGGAGCCCGGGAATTTGGCAGTTGGAGAGCAGTCGCCTAAAGGAATCAAGGACGGTAAATCTGATGATTGGGAGCAGTATTGTTAAGTGACTCTTTTATTTCACATTTTCATAGCGAGGAACAGCGTGCAGATCTTTGTAGAGCGTTCAGAATCCAGCTGTGCCATCGGTCCTCCCGCCGAACGTAGCGGTCATGTTCGTGACTCTTTCCTGTGCTGCGATCACACGGTGCTTAATGTAACGTCACCACCGTGGACAGATACGCAAGCTGCCTTGTTGAAGTTGTATTAGGAAGAAATACTGTATTTTTATTTGTTTACTAAACTTTTACTTTCGCTTTAAGTATGTTAGTAAAGCACCCTGACCGTGACGGTGCCGCACAGTTCAAGTGCGGTTTGCCCAGCGACTAAGAGCCTTGATGCAGAGTTTAAATGTTAGACGTTAGCAGGCGTAACAGTGACTGCCTAGCCAGGCTGATATAACTCTGAAGCTCTCCAGTGGCGGCTGTGACGGGAACCTCTGTGCCTGCCAAGACGGGTTACTGTGCCTCCCCCCTGGTTGCTTAAAAGGAGGCACTGTGCGCTGTAGGGCGTTCGTTACTAAGGGATACTTATATGGGGGCACGGGGTTCTTCATGTTTGATGCGCAGGCCGAGCAAATAATCTGTGCACTCACCGTATCCTGGACGCACCCTCAGCTTGCAGGGCCAATCATAAAGCACGTGCAGGAGTGCCAACAGTTTTCTAAGAGTGAGCGCCACTCATTTAAACGCTGATTTTGACTTTTTAATTGTGACTTATAAAGGGGCCCCTCGTTATGTAATGTTGTATTGATGAATATGAGATGTACCATAGCTATTGACAATGACATGCTAGAATAAATCGTAATTATGTGTGTGTCGGGTTGCCTCTTATTTGTTTGGTCCTGAACCCTTAGCATTCACTCCCCCCCGACACGAATCGCATCTGCGGTCGCAACACCATTGCTATTGCGGGGTGGGGAACGCTACACTGGTGCCTGAACAGGGACCAAACATCCGGAATTTCCGGTTATTGAGGGCACCCTGATACTGTGATACTGTTGGTCTGTTAAGACGTACGTAAGTTTGTAAGTGTGTTGTAGGGTAAAGGAAGTTATTGTGGCAGTGAGAAGAGTGTGCTGTTCTGTGCATTTTGATAGATAGTGTAACTGAGATATTGTAAGTATTGATTTACGATGCCAGGAAACGAAGGTGACGCGGGGACAGCAGCAGCCCCAGAACTGGCTGGTTATGCAGGGGCAGTGCCAGCATTCTTCGGCGAAGAAGGTAGAATAACGATCAAGGCCTTTTTGGCAAGCGTAGAGCCTATAGGTACGCTTGCCAAATGGACACCCGAGGTCAAAGTGACCATTATTTGGTCTTAAGGGGGCCGTGGCCAAGTGCGCTGCAGAGCATGAAATTTTCGATATTGACGGTTACGTGCAACTGCGTGCGCGTTTGGAGCGTGTGTTTGGGAGATTGAAAGTCACCCGGGACTTCTCCCAGGAACTTCACGACACTATCCAGGGCCCGAATGAGCCAGTAGCCACATTCGCTGGTCAACTCAAGTTGGCTATAGAGAGATACATCAGTGCCACTCCTGAGATCGTCCCGATACGTGAAATGGTACTTTTACAATGTTTCATTAACGGTTGCTTATTAGCTCATAGGAGGGCATTGATGATAGCCAACCCGAAGAGGCCTATAAAAAGGCGGTTGTGCTGGCTATGAGGTCAGAAGACCTGGATAAAAAATATAAGAGGGCAACAAATGTCGTGGAGGCCGGGGAGCTTGGCTCGGGTGGTGATGGAGGGCCGAAAACAGATCGATCTTGTCCAAAAGGGGTTAAGGGGAGCAGTCCCAATTTTGATTTACCAAAATCTCAGGGCAATAACTGTGGATGCTCGGAATCAATTCGTAAACTGAAGGGAATTGTGGAGGGCTTGTCCAAGGCGGTGGAGAAATTGGTGGAGGCCCAAATGAAAGCCCAGGTAGCACAAACTCCAAATGAATCTAGAGCAGTGGTGCCTCGTGGAGCAGGGATGAATACTGGGTGCTATCGCTGCGGGCAACTAGGTCACCTAGCTAGGAACTATCAGCAGCCCGCACCACGTCCTCGCAGTGTGAATGCGAGCGGTCAGCCTGAGGGTCCGGTAGCGCAACCGTGTTCTTGCAGGGACACCCTGTCACCATACTGTTCGACACCGGCTCGCAGGTATCATTAATCGACGGTGAGGCGTACTGCCAGCTTGGGGGCCATCCACTGCAACCCACGGACATGATGATTGAGGGCATCAATGGCAGTTGTTTGAACTTCAAGCAAGGGGGAATGTTAGATTTAACTGTTCAGGGCCGCCATTTGGGCACGCGAACGTTCTTACTGCACTCGTTCGCTGATCGCCCATATGATGGTATCCTGGGCATGAAAATATTGAAGGGGCTAACCTTCCAGTGTGCTTACACCCAGGTGGTTGGGGAGGCAAATGTTCTACCAGTGGAAAGGTTGGTGGAGAATGGAACATGTTCAGGCGGTATGGGGATGCACAATGGTGCATATAGGGGTGGAGACTGTACAAGGTGAACTGCTGAAGATATGAGAGGGGGTGGTTAAACGCAAAGCAATTTTTGTAAGAGCAAAATTGGCACTTCTGCGCATGGGCATCTGAAGCCAACAAAAAAAGTTACGACAATCCATCAGAAGCTGGGGATTGTTGTAATGAGACAATATTCAATCATTGTTTACAATTAAATAAACTGAAGATTTGCAGAAAGAAAATCCTGCCTTGATCATTTTATGACGTTTCCTTGTGAATACTGAAAAACTCTGAAAATGTTATGTTAAATGTTCTTTAGAAAGAGCTTTAAAAACTGATCACTTTATCCGCTGACACTTTGTCTCAGTTTAATACTTTCAGAGAAATTTAGTTTAAAGCTATTTTGATTTTATATATTAACTCATTTCTTATTCTTTGTGCATAGTGAGATATTTAGGCTCTGACAGTTTTTTATTTTATTATTTTTTAATTAAAGAGATGGGGATTAATAATAAGATGGGTTGTTCTCCGTCAAATTTTGACAGGATCCATCTAGTTATATAATAAATTTAAAAAAAATTTCGGATAGTTTTGGCATAATTGTCGTTGATTATTTTATATACACAAAATATACAAAAAATGAGACTTGTAACCTTTCAAGCAGTCAAAAGAAAATAGCTTCCACTTACACCTGTAAATCACTTCCGCATCATATAATAACGAGCGCTACATCAGCTTATCTCTTGATCACGCATATAATTACATCGATACTGTGCACCATTTATGTTACACTATTAACCAAATAGATTAGCTGATTATTAATAAAACAAAAATTCTCATCAGAACAGCCAAAATAATCTTTTTTGTCAACATAGTTGAGCACGTGACGTAAAACCTGCCTTCCTCCGATGCTAAGCCAAAACTTAATGGAATCGTTCCATAGTAAGCATGCTCGACTAGATACCTGGAAAAAGTAACCTCATTGAATTGAAGTATTGTAAGGAAGCCGAACAATTTTGATTTAGGTCAAAACCTTTATGCACCCGACTGTACATATGTGTTTCCCCCCCCCTGTTCTTAGTTGTTGGTTTTGTTTGTTGTGGGGGTGAATGTTGTATACAAATTTAGTGCAAAGTTTGGTGGTGGATATGTTGTATTATCGCGTGTCGTTTATGGTTCCGTGAGGGTTTTAGTGCTGTTACCTGGTTAGTTTTGTAGTGTATCATTGAACGGGTTAAAGCGCTCGAACGTAACCCTTCGCAGGGTTTGTTCGAGGTCTTTCGTCGGGTGCATGCGACATACCACGTCAGTTGAAGTGGCATGTGGGCCCAGCAAAGGACATTGTTTTGTTTTTTTTTAATTTAGTAGAAGCTTATTTTATCTACATTTAGAATCGTTTGTGACTGTCGTTTCATTTGAGGGGGGGAGGGGAAGTGTATGAGAATCTATGCATTGTTTTGTGTTTCTTCAGTTTGGTTCTTGATTAGCGATTTGAGGAGTAGTCATTAAAAACTTTCGAGCGGTACAGACGTACCTTTGTTCTTGCCAAGCGATTTTCCCTCTATGTTCGAATGTGAGATCATGGAGTAGAAATCGCGAAATGTATATATGTTGAAATTATTCGTTACTTTTTTAATTATTCCCTTTGTCGAATGTTTAAACTGAGATGTTGTTTATCATGACGGTTGAGCTAAAGTGCAATATAGAAATGCAGAGTGCTCGGCTGTGTTGTAGCAGATAGCGAAACGATGTCCGCCAGGAGAGTGGAGCCCGGGAATTTGACAGTTGGAGAGCTGTCACCTTTTATTTCACATTTTCATCGTGAGGAATAGCGTGCAGACCTTTCTAGAGCGTTCAGAATCCAGCTGTGGCTTCGGTCCTCCCGCCGAAGGTAGCGGCCACATTTGTGACTCATGTGCTGTGCCAACGTGGTGCTTAATGTAACGTCACCACCGTAGACAGATACCCAAGCTGCCTTGTTGAAGTTGTATTAGGAAGAAATTGTGACTGTAAGTCAGTGTGTATGTGGTTATGGTGGGGGAGGTGCTCCCATTACGAGGTGAGCAAACATGATAAGGCTCAGAGGGAAGAGAAGTTACGACGGCTTAACAGAAATAAGCGAGTGAGGCAGATTGTTGTCGGTAGCAAAGTGTGGCTTCTAAGGATGGGTGGGAGAGATCAGAAATTCGCTTATAAGTTTCTAGGACCGTTTAGGGTGGTGGAACAGTTGTTGGACGTCACATTTTGTATAAGAGGGGGACGTCACCATGATCTAATAACCACGCTCATAGATAGGCTTAAGCCATGTTTGACACCTGAGAGGAAGCAGAAGTCAAGAACCGCGGGAAGAGGGGTGAAAGAAATGAGAGAGGGGGAGTTCGAGGAAGAGGAGCATGAGGTGGACAGTGAATGCTGGAGAGCTCCGGTGGTATTTATGCTGTGAGCATACCAGGAATAATGTGAATGTTGAGGACGAAGTAGTGCCCGTGAGAGAAGCTCAGGTGCTGTCAGATGATGGCGTGAATGACGATGGAATTATGGATGGGGAAAGGCCGAGGGGTCAAAGGTACAATTTTAGGCAGTGTCGTGGAGTAGATTATAAAGCACTAAACCAGGGGAGGTGAGAATAAAACTGGATTGTGTGAACTAGGATTTTGATTGGAAGAACAGGGTTCTTCGTTTCTTGTGATGGGGCGTATGTGACTGTAAGTCAGTGTGTATGTGGTTATGGTGGAGGAGGTGCTCCCGTTACGTTTGGGAATTGTGCGAAGGTGTGTGTGTATGCCCCGTTTGCTCTATTTTGTGTGGTTCACCCGTTATTATAACTTTGTTTGTGGTGATGTCATTATAAACTCGTGTGTGATTGTTTGTAATTTATTGTAATTGGTATGATAAGCTTAATCCTTGTGTAATTGTTAAGAGCAATTTGTGAAGAGCAATGTAGAATTTCCCTTCGCCACAAAATGTTGCGGCGTCAATAGCTGAGCTTTGTTGTAGGGAGGAGATGTTCTACGAAAATCTGCGTTTTTTTTATCGTTTGTTAGTATTGTTAAGAGAGATTCTTTTTATAGGGTTGTTAAAAAAAAACTGACCGGACAGGACGTATGTTTTGTTTTTGGAGAGAAGCAAAAACAAGCGACCAGCGATGGAGGCTTCGAAAATGGCGCTTGTTGTTCGCTACCTGATAAGCATCGCTTGAAAGTGGAACTAGAACAGATAGCAATGCAGTTAATTTTACAGTTTGCGACAAAATTAACTCCGAATGCTGATGTTTCGGTGTATTGGCGAGTTTCACTTTAAAAGATGCCTAAAAGTTCGAATGAAGTCGGTGTCCATGACAGCGATTGGCCTAGATGTTCTTTTGTCCTCATGAACTTCAGAATTGAGAAAACAACTTGCCATCGAGCTGGGTGAGATCGTTCTTTATTTTATCTTAATCCGCAGAATTTGTTTCTTTGCTTATGAGAAAAACTGCATCGATGGGACGTTATCCGAATGCATATTGACATTCTTGCGTGCCGGTATTTTGTGAGTTGCCGATGCATTGAGCGACATTAGCCATCGATTTTCTTTCGACGGGACGCTCTTTTGCATGCGCTTTCGAAGAATAATTCATGAACAAGTGCAATTGTTTTATTCTATCCTATGTTGAATAGATTTAATGAAACAGACATTAAAGGTTTTGATATTATATGGCATAAAATAATAATTAGTGTCTGAACAATTTATGTTCAGCTGAGTCGGCATAAATGTTGCTTAGTGAGCAAATCGAGAGGTACCAGTGAGGAAATGAGTCATAAGAATGTATTAGTGCAACTGCCCACACCTGCGTTTAAGTTGAAGGGAAAAGCAGAACCTAAGGGGTCGATTGCTCATTGTAGCATCGGAGAGGGAGTTGTGTAATAGCAATACTTAAGTGAGTTACGGTACCCCTCCCAGCAATATAAAAGGGGTACACGACACGTTCCAGTGTTGAATAAATACGTAGGTTCTGTGGGAACTGGTTAATGCGCTAAGGGGTGGCTGAAGCAGATTGCCTCGGTACGTTATAGAGTACCGCTGCTGTAGAAAGAAAAAAGGGTACACTTATGCCGGCGAGATGCCAATTTGAATATGTACTATAAATTATAGGCATAAATACTTGGTGTTGTCATTATTTAATATAGAGTTATTGCGATTAGAGTTTATGCTATTGCTTTGTTGAGGTGTATTGAAATAAGAATTTAAAGTTCAAATAGTTGTTTAAATGTATTTGTCTTGCTTAAAACGTACTATCTAATACTCTTTTGCACCGCTAATACGAGGTCCACCCTCCCTCGTCCTGACGTACGGGGATCAGGTATATTATAGGACTATGCATATATGGCCCACCCCCGCACGTGGGCGGCACAAAATGGCGCCCGAACAGGGACGTCGATAATTCGACAAATTTTTCTGGATTTTAAGGCTGTGCTTAGATAGTGCGTTGTGTTTGAGAGTGTTTGATGGTAAAAGTGTAAAATAAGTGAGCCCCCGAGTGTTAGTGGAAGATATTAATAAAAGAAATGCTGAGGAAGTGTTAGTACCCAATTATGTATGATGGAGGCAATGCTTAGTCTAGATCGAAAGGGATACCGTATATACTCGCATATAAGCCGAATTTTTTTTCCCAAAAAATGACCTCTAAAAACCACATTTGGCCTATGCGTGGGTCAGAGTTGATGAAAACTTTTATAAGTGGAGTTTACATAAAACTAAGCAATAATTTTATTTATTAATCCATTTAGATTTCATTTATTAACCCTTTCACTGCATAAATAAATTTCTGATAAGATAAAAATATTCTCTCTCTTTGCAACATAATGAGAATCTCTAAAAGGCTGTGGCAGCCATATTGGAGAGAGTATGAGAGGGGGAGGGGCTTCTAACGAAACCAGCGCATTTTTATGTGTACTCTCATTGCAATACATACAGTAAATACATTAATCTAAACAGTATTCAAAATGGAACATCCAAGCATCGAAGATTCAAGAAGACTAAAAAATTCGATTTCGAAACTTTTTGAACATCGATACATGAGCTACCATTGATATTATCGCCAAGCACTAGCATATAAAATTTAATAGACCTTAACAGCACATTGTACAATTATAAACAATTGCAGTATTTCACGTCTTTTCCTCAATTTTCCATTCACTTTTCCATTGTTAAAAGCAAATGCTCTGGGGTCCGGTGATTTGCCCCGCGGAAATGTGCCCCAAACTACCGCATGCCTTTTGAACATCGATAGCCTACTATCGTGTTCTTGCCAAGTGCGTCTTTAAAATCTTCCAAGAATGTTTTAATAAATAAAGTTAATATGGTTATAATTAAAATATATTATTACATACACAAAAAAAGATCAGGAATCGATTTCCACAACCAAAAATCAAAAATACATAACTAAACTAAAAATGCGTTAGGCATACTGAAAGATGATCGAACCAAAATTGAAACAATGATCGAAAAATGGTTTATAAAATATAAAATTTTTCAAATAATTTTTTTGTGTCTGTTAAGCGTTGTAATTTTAAAGATTATACAGGGTGTTTTTGAATTGAGTACAGATTTTTTGGGAGATGATAGAAGAGGTCCTTAGAACAAGCACGTGCACCTTGAAATTTCTTTGCAAACAATTACGTTAAAAGTTATTACAGTAGATTGCTTGTGTTAATTGTTAAAATTAAAATAATCTAGGCCTACCAACGCACACTGTGTCCCGGTGTCATTTGATTGTTCAATGCAGTATTGTAAGTAAACGGAGCTGCGGGGACCCCATGTTCATATGACAAAAAATACTTCTAAGGACCTCTTCTATCATCTCCCAAAAAATCTGTACTCAATTCAAAAACACCCTGTATATGGTGATTCAAATTGTGTGTAAAACAATTTAAGGGGTCAAGGTAAACATGGGTTCGAATTTGAACGCAAACTGAGATAGGCATAGGGGCGGAAGTTTGCCCCAAACTTGAAAGTGATGCCGATGAAAATGAGACAGAAGATGATGTGGACGACATGTATGAAGAAGAATACGAAAATTTTTATCAACTTTTCGGAGAGTCTGATGAAGAAGATGCTACTTTTGAAGGTTTCCCCACATAATGATGTTCTTATTATAAATTTATTGTTTTTGTAATAAAAAATTTTTTTCCTCAAGCGTTGCGTTTTTTTTCCTTTTTTGCCTCAGCTTATGCACGGGTCAAGGTGTTTTTCCACTTTTTGGGCTCAAAAACAGGGGATCGGCTTATGCACCGGTCGGCTTATACAAAAGTGTATACGGTAGCAACGATATGAAATGAGTAGATCGCTTATGTGGCTGCCATCTTTGGGGCAATTTGAAGGCGGCGAAAAGTGGAACTAATCTCTATTGTTTGTGTAGGCGCCATTGCTGTGGTTGGCAGAACAACATCGCCAGCCAAAGCGCCATTACTATATATCCGCTTTGTCGCCGGCTGAGAAAGCACCCCCCCCCCTACCAACATCGTGCTTGTATAGTCTGAATTTTCTTAAGCGACCTCTCCCAAATTTATATGCTTTTTAATAAATGCGGTATATAATTTCATAAATACCTCTAAACAATCATTCTGGTATCACTGAAACGACGGTAACATGGTTGAATATCGACATCTTTTATGTGCCAATAACCACGATATAAAAGATGACCAGGATTTTTACTTACTTACTTACTTTTCAAACCCGCTTATCCGTTAGGGTTGCGGGGGCAGCAGCCCTATGGAGGATCTCCAGCGATCGCGATCTTCCACCATCAGGTGCATGTCCTCCCTGGTAATATCCAAGTGACTCGAACCCAGACTCTCCATGTAGTCTAGCCACCTGGTTCTAGGCCGACCCACCGGCTTGGAAAATAACAACTGCCTAGGAAGACTAGTTTGCGGCATCCGTATCACGTGGCCATACCAGCGCATCTGAGATCTCTCAATGCGGAGAAGTAGGGGCTCAACACCTAAAGATTCCCTTATTGTGCTGCTGTACACTCTATCTACTAGGGTAACGCCTGCCACACTTCTCAGAAATCTCATTTCGGCCGCTTGTACCCGCGATCGCACTCTTTTGGTCATTATCCAAGCCTCGTGACCATAGGTGAGAATGGGGACAAAGATAGATTTGAAGACGGAGAGCTTGGCTTTGTTACCCAGCTCGCGTTTCGTTACCACAGATCGCCACAGTTCATGTCTGACACAGCTTGCTGCACCGATCCGAGCATCCAATTCTTTCTCCTGCCGTCCATCACTCGTGAATGCAATCCCTAGATACTTGAATTTCTCCACCTGTCTCAATGAGGCTCCCCTAACATGGAGAGCGCACTGAGCAGGCCGTCTTGAAAGGACCAGAACCTCGGTTTTAGCCACACTGATCTTAATCCCAGCTTCTTCACATTTGGCTGCAAACCGGTTTAGTGCATGCTGAAGGTTCGTGCGAGAAGACCCAAGCAGGACAAGGTCGTCAGCAAAGAGCAACCTCTCCACTAGGCAGTCGCCCACACAAACACGCTCATGGCCTCGGCTGCCCCTGTCTATCCAGTCCATAAAGATAATGAACAAGAGGGGCGACAGTACGCACCCTTGGCAGAGTCCAACACCCACGGTGAACGGTCTTGACTTAATGCCATTTATCCGGACACACATCTCAGATCTTTCGTACAGAGACATGATAGCAACCAGTAATTGCCCATCCACTCCATACTCTTGCAACACTTGCCAGAGCTTCTCCCAAGGAACCCTGTCATATGCTTTTTCGAGGTCCACAAAGCAAGAGTAGACCTCTTTTGCATACTCCCAGGATTTTTCAAAGATTTGCCTTAGAGCAACGATGTGATCCGTCGTGCTTCAGCCAGGTCGGAAACCACACTGCTCCCCCGACAGTTTGGAGTCTACTATTTCCCGACTTCTCTTCTCCAGACACTTAGCGTACACTTTCCCAGGAATGCTGAGCAAAGGGATGCCTTTTTAAAGAGAGATAATTACAGTAATTCATTTTAATGACTGAGTGTAACTTTTATTTCATCAGCGGTGACCATGTTCCGTCAACGAAATGCTGACCAATAATGCGATAGAGCATGCTATGACATCACAACATGCTTGAAGGAATCGCTGACTTTCGCCGACAATAGCTTTAACACATGAATTTCATAATAATTTATGAATGAAAATATATGTGACTGGTTAATTATTGTTCTGAAGGCTTAGAATATTAATTTCATTGTTAGAAAACGATTCAGCAAAGGCTGGTTAATTTAAAGCCATGAACTCAAATCCATCGTGTTTTTATCGGAAATTTTTTGCCGATCTAGATTGGTTTACCTTCTCAAAAACTATAAAATATAATATAAGTTTCGTATAAAAAGTTAAGAAGCAAATATAAGATATGTATTGACTATTGATCAAATATATGTGTATATACAGGGCGTTTCAAAATTATGTACAATAAATTTAGTGATATATTCTTCAGGTCAAAAGAAGACGAAAATGTTCTATAGCACTTTGTCTGGAAACGATTTATTTATGCGATACAGCCAACTAAACCCGTGGCTCCAAATTACAGGAATTGTTCAAAGTGCCTGCCACCAGCTCGCACGCACGCACGCTTCGGCTCATTGCATGAGTGACCGTCTGATGTCATGGAAGAGTTCGTCGCCAGCATTACGAACGGTTTGGCATGCATTTTCAATTCGTTGTCGCAGATCCATAATGTTAGGAACTTCTTTGCTGTAGACGATCGTTTTCACATGACCCCACAGAAAAAAGTCCAAGGGATTAAGGTCGGGTGATATTGCAGGCCAGGCTACCGGTCCACCTCGACCTATCCACCGATTCGTGTATGCAGCATTAAGGTGTGCTCGCACAACATTCCTGAAATATGCTGGAGCGCCATCATGCATGAACCACATGTTAGATCTTATCAAAAGAGGTACATCTTCCAGTAATTCTGGCAATGCATTCTGCAGAAACAAAAGATACGTTCGCCCAGTCGATCGTGGCGGCAACACATAAGGGCCAATTAAGTTATTTCCGACAATTCCACACCAAATGCTCTTGATGCGCTCGAGCTCTGATAACATGCGGGTTAGCATCTGCCCAATGGTGCTGGTTGTGAGAATTTACGATTCCTGTCCGGGTGAAGGTTGCTTCGTCCGTGAAAAGTATCTGGCTGAGACAACTAGGGTCTGCAGCATGACGACGTTGTATCCATTGGCAAAATCGTTGTCGGTGTGTATAGTCCGTTGGGTTCAGTGTCTGAAGCAGTTGCAGGTGGTATGGATGCAAAAGCTGACGGTGAAGAATGCGCCAAACAGATGAGTGCGAATGTGTACCATGGAAGAAATACGACGGGTGCTTGTCTGTGGTTCATCATGTATGATGTCAATTATCACATCCTCCTCATCCGGAGAATGTGCTACAGGCCGCCCTTGTCCTGTTTGACGGCCAAAGGAACCACGCTCCCTCAAATGTCTATCGACAGATACAAATGTTTGGTTATTTGGCAAATGTCTATTCGGAAAGCGTTCTTGGTAGAGTCTTCTTGCTTCCACAGCATTTCCGTCTGCAAGACCATACATTAGGTGCATGTCAGTGTATTCTGCACTGGAATACATGTACATGACTTTTTTTTACGTAAATCGTAATGCGTATGTCAAAGCACGCAAACGTTCTGAAATTGATATTCCTAGTGGATGTACAGTAGTGAAACTACAGTAATGGTAACAACCGTACACAACTAATGGAACAACCCTAAAGTAGGTTTCAATAAACGTCTCCATTGGTGACGAAAAAAAAGTAGGAATAAACACACGAAAAGACGCTTGTCCATAAAAAGCAGTTACGATTTTGGAAGGGCCTAGGCTAGCAGCTTACAAAACAATAGCGGCCAGTCTTAGGTCGACCGAATTTGTGCTTAAGTGTTAAAAAAAAAAGACTATTATTGATTTTCGCCGAATGTTCAGCCCGAAGTCGAAAAGAATTCCTTCGCCCACTGCTGAACCTATTCATGAAATAAGTTTGCTAGAAAACAAAACGTTGAGTGTGTTTGTTCAGTTCTATCCCGACTGTTTAGTTTTCGAAATTCCATTGGACCGACGCTTGCAGACAACGGATTTCCGCCCTAGACGAACTGGTAGACTGGAAACTAAAACCATGCCTTTTCAAAATACTGAATTTGCCTTAATAGTGATTGTTAAGGAAAATAAATTGCCGAAACCCCATCGAGTGTGAAACCTAAAGAACTTCATCTTGTTTAGAGACGCCATTTAGAGCAAAGACTTTCGCATTGGAACGTGTGGATCTATTCAACCACTCGCTCTTATGCAACCGAAAACTCAAGTTAGTTGGCGTTTTGCATTCTGAGGCACCAGTTCACCCGCAGTGAACGAATGTTTTTTCCCGTTTGTGATAACTTCAAGAAATGGAACTTTTGTCGTTAGAATTTCTATCTTGGCTGTAAGAATATTTTTCTTAACCCGTACCAGATAATATTCTTGGATTCATCACCTTTCATTGACCCACTAGTGCAGTCTTGTGTCCTCAAGTGACATCTGGCCATGTCAGGAGCCCAAGAAACGTCAAACTCTCAAACGCTAGTTCGCTATTGATCTCTTTGGACCGTCCACCTTCGAGCAATCCTGTCTTCTCTGAAGAAAGAAGAGATGTGCCTAGCGGTGGAAAAGCAATATTGTTTCCTTTATTTTTTTGGGGGGCCCCCTTGCCATCTATCCGTCGACGCCCATAAAACTCTCTTGAAACGGTTCGCCTATAAATTAACTTCTTGGGAAAAGAAACGAGAAAGAAAAGAAAAAGTGAATAAATGTTAATAGATTTTGTGATCGAGTAAACCAGAATTCAATAAAAATAATCGAAACCTTGCTTAACATAATGATTAAAAAATGCGAAACTCCTTGAACCATTTTGATATTGTCTTACCTGAAGCGATTGTGTCGGGAGCGATTCATAAACCTCGATTAATGTGGAGTCGGACACCAGATGTCAACCCTTTTGCCCGGATTGGTAGAGGGTGGGTTGCGTTTTGGGCAGTTGGGCGCCTGAGGTCCCCACTAACAACACTCCTCCTTTACCCAGTATGAATGATAAAGCCTTATATGTGTAGTCTCCCCTCCCCCGCTCGCACACTTTCTGGCTAATCTGCCAATACCCCCTAGCATCCGTAATCAGACTTGTCCTTCTAGAAAAAGAGAGAAAGAGGAAAATATTGATTAAAACTGATTGCTGACTGTTTACATTAAAATAGAGTGAATAAAACATATAACGAGAAAACTTACCTAATACTATCGCACCGAAAGAAAGGACTTTCCCATTTAGTGCCAACCTTGTTTTTTGGCCTCTTTTATTAGAATTGTTAAAACCGTTTAGTATTATTGATAGTTTTAAAGAATTAATTTTCCAATTAATTGATTTTTTTTTCTTCTTTTTGTTTTGACCTTAGCGGGGAGATACGTTTCTAGCGTGTAATTTTACCAAAGTTAATAAAAGAATTATTCAGATGACCTCCCCCCTTGGTTATTGTAAAGAAGTAGTATTAAGGGTGTTGAGTAGAGCTGTACCCTTCTTCCGGGAGTAATTCCAGCCACGTCACCCTACCCCTTTTGTATAGTGATCCCCACCTCCAACGGGATCCCTTACAATACATAAAATATATTGCAATTTACATAATTATAAATGGATCGTTACGTTTATTTTTAAAAATGAAAATTGTACAAACAAAAAAAATTGCCTAAAAATACCTGTTCTTCCCCTCTTTTTAAATCTATAATCTAAGAAATACAGGGCCTTGATAGAGAAACACTAATTTCTTTAATATTTCTTTGATAGAATATAAAAATGAATAAAAAAAATGAAATTGCCGTCAGCTAAAGTTAAAACTTTCAGGTTTTGCGCTTTAGCTGCCATCTTAGTTTTGTGATCTTCTCTATCGAGAGCAAACTGAGTTAGGACTGAGCAAAGGCAAACTGTGCTCAGTTAGCTCGCAAGCACTCTTGAAGAGCGAGATTTTATGATTGCCAAGAGTTTGGTAAGCGAAGAAGTTATGAAAAAATTTGTACTGAGTGCTCACTAAGCGCTCAATTTACTCCTCATTTCAGTTGGGGA
>JAHWFO010026046.1:166807-193867 GCA_023313115.1 Rhysida immarginata
GCAAAAAAAAAAAAAAAAAAAAAAAAAAAATAAAACTAACAATAATTCGACTCTGGTTTACTATAAATTTTGAACAAAAAATAGAGTTCAATTTATTTATTCTAATAATAAAGATTACCCTTTCCCCCCACCAAAAAAAAAAAAAAAATGCTTCCGATTTCGCAGTTGTAGATGAGTATTTTTTTTTAATAGTGAAATAATTTTTGGTCGGTAGCCAATACAATTCATTTATATTATACCTATTTTCTCTTATATTTGCTTCCTATCTTTTTATGTGAAAATTCTGTTACACTTTATACTTTTTGAAAAGGTAAATCGATCGCTGATCAGTAAAAAATTATCCGATGGTTAATGTTCACTATCTGCACAGTCGCAAACGCAAGTCCCACTCTTGGCCCTGCGGGCCTCGCTGGTCACTGTTTTCCGTTACTCAAACACCTTTGGCGTTCTGTCTACGACGTCCCCCTCCGGGGGCAAATTACTGATATAGCCAACCTATTTGGTTACAGGGGGCAGTTGGTTTTCCCCCCGGCCGGTTACAGGAATCGCGACTATTCAGTTTGCGGAATCAGTCATTGCATGATGTGCAGATAGTGAACATTAACCTTATTATGTACTTCACGTGTTAAAGTTATTGTCGGCGATTCCTTCCAGCCCGCTCTACTCCAAGGTGTTATGATGTCATTGAATGCTCTATCGTGCTATTGGTCGGCAGTTCGTTGATAGAGCCATGGCTGCTGCTAAAGAGTTGCACTAAATTAAAAATGAGATTACTATACTTATTTACACAGTTCATTAATAAATTTATAAAGGTTTCATTAAGTATATAAAAATAATTTAGATAGTTATATAAATAATAAAATTACTATCTAAATTACTATATAATATACTATCAGACGCTAAAACGAAGTAGTTCGATCCTTTTTTTTTTTTTTTTTTCTTTTTTGTTCTATCCAAAATTACTGATCATCATTTTTTTAATTCGGAAAAAACTTTTTTTCAGGCAGCATTCACTTTTGGCTACACTCCTAAAATTTTCGATTTTTTTTGGGTTTAGAGCCGTGACCTATATTCGAAAAAATACGGTAATTGTTTATTTGTTTTATCACAAGTTTCATTACATGTGCTCTGAGAAACCATAAATATAACTCATTCTGGTACGGTACGATATGAATAGAACCTGGAAGATTATTTGACATTGAATGAGTCATCAGACAACCCAGAGTTAAGTCTATTTCAAGTAAGTTGCAAGCGGTCTGGCCTGCTTGCAGTTGTGACATTCCATGTCAGTGTGGTCCATTACGCCCGGCAGAGGGCATTAGTTCATGGAAATAGTCTTCCTGTTTATGTTGCACGTGGGTGTTATGGAAGTTATTATTTTTATTTTTATTTATTTTTTTTATTTAAAGAAAGTTTAATACAGCTGTAACCCTTAGGTCAGGTATGGCCAAAGACCGTTATGTGAGACCTAAGGGAATACAAAAAATATCTACAATACAAAAAGTTAAAATGGTTAGTTTACTTAAGCCTAAATTAGATTAGATAACCATAATTTAACAAATAATTATCATGTATTAATATAGTACACTTTGTTAATTCTGGGTGCTGTCAAAAAAACAAAAAGCAATATCTGTAAAACCTAGTTAGTAATTCAAGCTACTTTTGTTGGACACCACCCTAAAAACTCATTAATTTGACCTGTCAAACTTAAAGCTAAACAATACTGAAATTAAACAATGAAGTGAAATATTCATGTCTGTTTAAATTATGTAATTGGTGGAGAGTAATTCATTATGTAATTTTTTAAGCTGTTTCTAAACTTTGGAAGTATAGCTATCTCTCGGATTTCATGTGGTAACTCCGCCCAAGTGTTAATAACAAGAATTGATAAACAGTTATTACGATAATTTCTAGTGGTTTTTAGTAAATACATATTTCTGAACTGACGTGTAGGATAATTATGTGAAGTTCTTAGACTCGTAGAAGACAAAGGGGGTGACAATATTAATATAGAGTTTAATACTTTGTAGACAAAGGTGCATATCTGTAATTTTATCAACTGATTAACTGTTAGCAACTTATAGATTTTGAAGTAAGAAGATACTGAGGTACCTGTCGGCACACTTAGTAGCACTCGCATAAACCACTTTTGCAATCTCAAAATTCGTTGAAGGTTACCCGATGTTGCAGTGCCCCAAAACAGTATATCATAACATAAACTGGCTTGTATCCATGTGTAATACAATAGTATTAAGATCTTACGAGGTAAATAATGTAGCTTTGAGATTAGTCCCATTTGGCAATTTACTTTAAACATTAGGGCTTCGATATGCTTATCCCAAGTTAAACTATGTTGTAATATTAGACCTAGGTATTTAAAGGAATCCACCTGGATTATTGACTTGTCATTATATAAAACTACAGGATTTTGAGGTACCAGTTTCTTATTTTTTTGGAAAAATATCATAAATTTAGTTTTTGAGGTATTAACTTTGATGTTATTTGATGCCGACCATGTGGCTAATTCTAATGACGCCATATTCAAATGTGAGATGAGCTCCGCAGGATTTTTATGAGCGGTCAACAGTACCACGTCATCAGCGTACATAATGACCTTAGTATGTACAAATTTAGTGGGGAGATCATTTATAAAAAGGGCGAATAGAAGAGGTGACAGGATTGATCCCTGAGGTACTCCCATGATTTCTAGTAACTTGTGGTGTACAAATTATGCGTTGATTATTTTTGTAGTGAGTATAGTATAGGTGTGTGTTGTGTTTTGTGGTGTTGGTTTTTGGTTTTGAGATACGGTTGTTGAGTGTTAAGTGTCGATTGTGAGTTTTAGTTAGGTGCGTGTCAGTGCGTGCATGTGTGGGGGAGGGGGGAGTGCGAGAGTTTCTGAAGTGTGGTTGCGTTTTTGAAAGTTTGTTAGAGCATTTTCTTTCTTTGGTTTGATTTACCTGTAGTCTGTGTTTGCAATTCGTTTTAGTTTGCTGTAAGAGGCCTCTTTTGGGGCGTGAGTGCGCGTTCGCATGTGGTCTATGTTTTGGGGGGGGGGGGGGCCCGTTGTGCTGCGTTGGTGTTGTCTTTGAGTGTTTTATTCTTTTACTTTGTGCAGTGAGCAGTTTGTGTTGGGACCTTGCTGTAATAAATATGTTTTAATGATTTGATTGATATGTTATTTTTTTCTTATGTAGCGCTTAATTGCGTGGCCGTTGCCGCTTCAGCAATGAGCGGCAGTGTTCTCACATTGTTGGGGCCGTCATTGTTTTCTCGAGGATTTTCCAAGAAAATGATGGCAGCCTCTTTGTTAATTGTTAAGAGCGTGAGATTTAGCCTGGAATGTTTATAGTTTCATATAGTTTTTTTTCCCCCTTCCGAAAATCCGTAGTGAGAGGACGTGTTCACTGTTGTGGCGATAGAAATTGAATGGCTAGCGGCCATGATGCTAAGTTAAGCGTCTCTCTTTGCGAGTTGGTTTATCTGGGCATAGGATGTTTTGAGACAGTTTAATTTCAAGTTTTATGTTACGTTTAAGTGTTCTAATGGATATAAGCTGGTTTTCCATGACGGAATTTGGCTTTATCGCTTTGGATTCCTAAGTCGCCGTGGTGGACCAATGTGATAGACGCCACAGCCATAAGGGGAGTATCATGCTGGGCAGAGAAGCCCCAACATGTGCAATGTTGATGTCCGACATTTGGTGAGTGATGATTTTTTTTTTTGTTCCTCGCGAAGAGGAGGCCATCTTATTTTATGTTTGAACTGCCAACGGATAGTTAGTGGAAACCCCATCTCGAATCTACAGTCTCTGCAAGCCTTTGATGTTTGTTGTACTGCTATAAGCCCCCCTAAGTCAGTAACAGTATGAACAGTCGATTATGCACTGAAGAACTGTGGAACTTTGGCGCTTAAGTTGCCCAATGCGTTTTTTGAGATGTGAATTTGGGAGATACCTAATGTATTGGGCTAGAGAATATATTAAGTGTAGTTTTAGATTTGTTGTTTCCTTTGATTAGTCCGGGAGTGCGGTGGCGTAGTGGTAAGGGAAGGTGGCAAGTCGTATGCACCTTGCGCAGTCATGCTGCGTGTACGGAAAGGAGAGGCCAATCGCGGCCCTCTTGTCAAATGTACTGAGAGCTACCCAGAGTCTGTGTCTGGGGTGCCTCTCTTGGGTCCGGGCTCACAGGGGTTTCTGTGTTCCTCCTCTATGGTAGATAAAAGGTTCACCCGATGCTGTGGTGCGATTGTTGATTGTGGATTATTTGCAAGCCCGTTTCCCTAGTGGGGGTTGTCCAGGCAGTAGACAACTCACCTCTCCTTTCCGAGGGAGTGCACGCATAAAAGCGGACTGGGACCAGTGCGTAATCACTGAAGGGAGCTAAAAGCCCCGAGAATAACCTTTTCCTTAATTAGAACCGCACCCCTCATGGCCTATTGTCTCACACTTATAGGTCGTGGGGGTCGTACAGGTATTAATACCTGGATGATAGACTGAGGGGCCCCTCAAGCCTAGTTGGCTGTGTAATTAAGTCATTGAGGTTTTTTTTTGTTATTTGCCTTGACTTACTGCCACTGCACTAAATGTATAGATTAATATGTATTTAAATTCTGTTTTGGCATAAATTAAAGTTGTGTATAAACGTAAGTTGTCTGCTGGTTGTTTTTTTTATTTTGGCCCAAACCAGTGGTGCCCTCTACACGATGCCCCGAACTCCTGGTGAACCCCACCCTGTGGTTCTCTAGATTAGTGCTGGAACTGCGTGTTATAGGGGGAGGTTTGCCACACAGTGGAGAATATATAATTAAGGCTGCCTGTGATAAAGTCACCGAGCAACATTCAGTAACACCAGTTCATTGTAAAGGTGAGTGACAAAAACTCCAGAAAATCACAAAATTATTATATCGCCAACTTCATGGAAAACAAGCAGGCCAAAAACTACAAAGACTGTTTAGTGAGGTAATGGAGAGCTGCAGAGCCTCATTAGTCAACATAAGTCTCTAAAGATGCGTTTTTGGATATATATTTGGACTTGTTCCCTTAAAACATTCACTATTTAAATGCCAGAATATATGAGTGATGGGAAAATTTCCACCAAGCGAAATATAATCCAAAAAATCTGTGTAGATCTCTACTGGGTGCTGTAAATGTTCCTCAAATTCAATACAGCAGAAAATTTAAAGAGAGTGCAGGCAGGTAATTGTATATGATATAAATATTTTATATATTGGAAAACGGTTATATTAAAAAAGAAAAAAAAATTCTTAAGGCATCTTACTTAAAACCAGAACAAACAAATTAATCTCAACCTAGCTCAAACGATCGCCTGGCAGCTTACATCATTGAAAAATGTTATAGCGAAAGTCTGAAATATTGTGGCATTGATAACAGCATACTGGTTTTGAATCTAGCCCCAAACAGCACCATCTACGGACCACAATAGAAGATGAAGAAGACACAAAAATATATGCCTGGACATAAATTTGACAAACTTATTTGAAATTTTGACAAAATGACAAAATCTCCAAAGTTTACGAGGGTCGCTCCAAAAGTAATGCACAATATTCTTTTTAAATTTAATTTTTATTCTACACTCTTACAACTTATGAAAGTTATAAATACATCCTTTAGGAACAACGTGTCATTTTTCCACGTAATCCCTGTCCCTTTCAACTGCCTTAAGCCAACTTGCGGAATGAGGGCATGTATACCTTCACAGTAAAAGTCTCGACCAGCACGTTTGAGCCACTGTTTAGCAGCATGCACGAGGGAGTCGTCATCTTCAACCATCGTTCTGTGAAGGGATTCCTTCAGTTTACCAAAGAGATGTAGTCGCATGGTGCCAGGCCAGGAATGTAAGCATGTGTGTTCTGCACAATGTTTTTCAGATTTCGTTGTGGGCTTCTGTCAACATCCTCGGAACTCACCTGGCACAAACCTTTTTTAACCCCAATGGTTTCATGATTCTGCAGACGCTTTTCCAATTTTGAGCAGCAATTTTTTCATGCAGTGCATGGTCTTCTGCTGCAACGAGAATCTTAAATATTGGGGTGGCCTCCACAGGAGCATAAAATGTTAAAAGTTAAAATATTGGTTATGTAGTATTCTGCTGTTTTTCCATAATCCAATCCAAAAAGATGGATTATACAGGGTGGCCCAGATTAATATATACAATCTTTGAAAGCGCCATGTGCGCGTCACGTGCGACTGATGCATTTCAAATTGCGTGCGTTATGTGAGCAAGGAGATGCGAAAAAGGCGCGAACCATGAGGATCGTCCATATCAAGATGGCGGTGCAGCGATTGAGTCTGGAAGAGAAGGTAGATTGTGTGAGGTTGTACTCAGCGACCAACAATTACTCAGAAGTGAAACGTCGTATGGCAGCTAAGTTTGGGATACCCGGACCTTCGTTGATAATGATCAGGAACATAAACAAGAAGTTTGATGAAACTAGCAGCGTTGAAGAGTGTAAACGCAGTATACCCAAGACCGTTGTTACTGATGCCAACAAAGTGCGTTTGCAAAATGAGTTGGCCGGTTCTCAAGAAAAGGACAAGCCGCAAAGGCGGCTATCTGCTCGGTTAGACATTTCTCGTACGAGTATTCAAAGAATCCTGAAGGATCTGAAACTGAGGCCATATCATACTCGCTTAACAAATCACTTGCTCGAAGATGATCCCGACAGGCAATTAGAGTTTGCCGAAACTTGGCTTGCAATGCTGGAGGACGATCCTGAGTTAGCACGCCATGTGGAATGGAGAGATGAGGCAAAATTTCACGTCTCAGGATATGTGAACCGCCACAACTGCGTGTATTGGCGTGCAACCAATCCACACATTGAATTGGAGGTAGACAACCAGAGCCCTTGTGTCATGGTATGGGCCGGCGTAAGTTACGATGGACTGCTTAGCCCGTTTTTCTTTGAGGACACAGTCACAGGAGACAGCGATGATTTTGACACCATGTGATGGCAGCAGGATGGGGCACCACCGCATTATGCTCTCACTGTGCGGAGCTGGTTGGATCAAACATTTCCAGGTCGGTAGATTGGCAGACGTGGTCCAGTTGACTGGCCCCTCCAGATCACCTGATTTGACCTCACTCAATTTTTGGTTATGGGGATATCCCAAGGACAAGGTCTACCGCCATAGGATCCATAACATTCCAGAGCTTCAGGAAGCAATAACAGAGGAATTTCGCAAAATTCCCCTAGACATGTGCAAGAAGGCCTGTGACAACGTGAAGTTGCGACTGGAAGCTTGCATCGCCATGGAGGGCCGCATGGTGGACCACTCGATGGAAAACAGAGTGTGACTCTCTTCTTCGATCCTTTGACAATGTATTCCACCATAGTTACATGCAGGTATTAAAATAGTTAAGGCATACGGCATTGTTAAAAATTGTATATATTAATCTGGGCCACCATGTATATGTTGTTGGTGATGAGAACATTTATTTGAATTACAGGCAATAATTGATTGTCTAAGTCTCTGAGGTATGCCATTCCAGAGCTGAACAGAATTAAAGGGAAAAATTTTTCTCTCCAATTCGAGATAATAATAGGTGGTTGTATTAATAGCCATTTAGTTCTCCTGATATCGAGAGTCAATGTCAACCAGTGATAAATGAAATGTGCTGGATGATTACTACAAAGGATGGCTTTTACTAATTCCCTTAACTGAATCATCATCAATACTGATGGTAATGTAAAAATTTTAAGATCATTACAGGCTTGAGTAATAGAATGAGTCTTGGATAGATTAAAAGTGGCACGGATGATGTTGTTAAATGCTGCATTCAATCTCACTTGTGCATACTTATTAGTATTATTCTATATCAAAATGCCATACATAATTTTAGGTATCATTTTAGTTTTTATAATGAATATCATTTCTTTTTTAGTTAGGGTTCATCGTAGCCTGTACACAAGGAATCTTAATTTATTACAAGCACTAATCACCATGTCCATATATAAGGAGAATTTAAAATTATAATCATAAGTAACACCCAAAATTCTATGACTCTGAACAGAAGCTCGTACATTTTTATGGATAGTTAAGATAGAGGTTTTGTCGGTATTAATTTTCATACCTCTTCTATGAAACCATGATTGAATCATCTTCACATCATGGTTAATGTCAGTATTAATCTCATTAACAGCGTGTTCATTATAGGTCCTGGTTAATATTATATCGTCTACAAAGGCTTTAAGTTTTAATCTAAGGTCTAAATCAAAAATTGGCGACGATAAAGTGGCAAAAAGGATGTTACTTATTGATGAGCCTTGTGGAATACCACGTTGTGATGGATACTGATAGACTTTTCCATCCACTGTAAGACAATTCATTTGGTTTGAAAAGAGATCCTTGATAAGATGCATCACTCGGCCAGATATACCTAGGGCACTCAATTCCTCAAAGAGTTGTTTATGCGGTACAGTGTTAAAAGCTTTGGCGGTGTCGACACAGATGATGACCAATTGGTGTTTAGAATCCAAGGCTTCTATAGCTGCTAGTTGGATAGTTAATAGTAGATCTTGTGCCGAGGTGGTAGGTAGACCACCATATTGTTCAACAGGGATCCTCTCCCAAAGATAGCTAATCATAGGACCAAAAATGATTTTCTCTATTATTTTAAATACAGTTAACGAAGAGGATATTGGCCTATAATTTTTAAAATCATTCACATCACCCGCTTTGAAAATTGGTTTTATGAAAGTCTGTTTAATACTTGCTGGTATATGTCCTATATCCCAAATTCTGCTTATAAGATGTGCCAATAAGCTGTTTCCACAATGGCCCCAATTTTTAACAACTAAATGGTTTAGTTATGCATCATTTTTATTGTATCACCGACCAACCATACTGTGATCGGCAGCTGCATCTCCATACACCTTTTTCAACTTTTTTGAATGTTTCCCACTGTCTTGTTCTCACAGCAAAGGAATTCAACCAAAACATGCTGCTTCTGACAAGTGTCCAATACAGCAGCCATCTTGAAGGAGTGCTATCATGGCATCACTCACGAGAACGACTTGAACTACATTTGAATATAAGCGAGATATATGTATCTATGACCTCCATAAGTTGTAAGAGTGTAGAATAAAAAATAATTTACAAATCAATCTTGTGCATTATATTTGGAGTGATCCTCGTATTATAAGAACCTTTGACATATTAATTTAACATAAGAAACATTTTGTCCAGAAAGGTAATTGACTCATCAAAACCTTTTCTATTTTTAATTTTAAGAAAATATTTTATGAAGGTAATAAATTTAGTAGATTTTCGAAGGAATTAAAGTTTGTAGATGTCCATTTATCAAGCCTCATGCCCTATTCCATGATCATATATGTACTATAATTAGCCTTTGGAGTAAAATGTGATTTATTTATTTTATTTTTTATTAGGGAGGCACAGTTCTTGGTCGTCCTAATGAAGTATTAGAACTTGGTCCTACTCAAATACCATACAGTCTGTTTCTGGAGTACATATTTGGACTGGGAGAAACAACTTACGTGTAAGAATAATTTTATATTTCATATATGTAGCTATGTTGATTTACCATATTTTCCAGACTATACCGCTTCTTTATATAAGTTGCATTAGCGAAGATTCCAAAAAAGTTGTGATGAACAATCTATACATCTCATTTGTTATGTAAGTCGCACTATACAAGTGTGTTTTAACAATCTCAAAACTACCTAAAATGTGCTTCTTTAATAAATACAGGGTGGACCAAAAAAAACTCGCTACTGAAAATTTCTTAGTCCCAAGACAATAGGTTTTGCAATGATAGGTATATTTAACAGTAGATTTATTCAACAATAGGTTTATTCAACAGTAGGTTTAATCAACAATACGTGTGAAGTGAATGGGTGACAAATAACAGTTGAATAAACCTATTGTTGATTATACCTATTGTTGCAAAACCTATTGTCCTGGAACTTAGAAATTTTCAGTGGCGAGTTTTTTTTAGTCCACCCTGTGTATTGCATTGCAATAAAAATTCAAACTTATCCACTTACAACTATTTGCAGCCTTCAGTCAACAACTGGAGCCCTGTCTGATCTCGGGTATTTAACAGTTTTCTTCGCGATGCCTATTTAATCTCCCTTTCCTTATTTTATCCAAAGTTTAGTAAACTAATTTTAGCAGAAGAATCTTAGATTCTCGATATCGGAGTCTACAAGCCAGCTAAGCAGCTCATACCCCCCTCCCCCTACCCTCAAGCGCAAATATCGGAGTTCAATTCAGTCTTTTGTTTACCCACAGTTCAACAGGCTCCCTGTCATTGCTTTGCTACTCCTAAATCTCTCTTGCTATTATCCACAAATGGCACTGATGCACACCCTATGAATAAAGTTAAAATTTGTCTTATTTATTCACTTTCACTTTCACCAACTATGGCACCTTCATACCGAATGAAGGAGGTGGCAGGAAGGATGGCTGAGTTGCAAAAAAAATATAGTTTAGTCTATTAATAATAAATTAAGATTGGTCATGTTTATGTTCTGCATTTATTACTGTGAGCTTAGTGGATATTGGCTATTATGAATTATCTACTAAACTGATATTTTAGGCTCAGCAGATCCAAGGAATCTTTGAGTTAATTAATGTTAACAATAATAAATAGATATTAATTTAATAAATTTTAAGTGGAATATTTATATAGTTATGTGAAATCGTAGTTACTTTATTATAAAAAGAGTGACTTTCTTCCACTTGAAATCCATAAATAATAAGTTCAAAAATTTCTCGTAAGTTTCATATGTACATTGCATTCGCTGTATTAGTCGCAGGACCCCAGTCAGAATTCTGGAAAATATGGTAGCTAAAAATATTTAGTATTTCTAGGTTTGATGTAATAAGTTCACTTGGTCCAACATCTGCAGAAAACGAATAAAGTATTTCATGTTTTTGATTATTTTTATAACTATTTTAATAATTCTTAATTAACCAGAATAAAGAAATGCATTAATGAACTGCTTAAGGCAATTACGGAAACAAAAACATGTAAATTATTTTAGAGACTACTTTGTGTATTTTCTTTCTTCCCTTTCAAGTGTTCTTTTAAAAAAGAATAATTTCTTACTATTAATTATTCTTTTAGAATTTTGCAAAAGTTAACTTTCTTAAAAATTCAATTAATTAGTTATCATTGGACATCCTCTGAATAAAATTGGATATTGTGGCAGAAAATGATCACTGTTATTGAGAAAGTGAGAATTACCTTTATCACTTAATATTGTTAGTTTTACTATTGCTATGAACTATGAACTCCAAGAATTATTATGTGCTATATAATGGCAGTGTGTGTTGTTTGTGCACTCAAGTTTAAATTAATATTAGTTTTTGTGAAAGGTAAAATAAAAATAAAAACATTGATTTTTATTTTGTAACAAGGGTCATTGTTATCTTACTGATGTATTGATTAAGTAGAGTATTGTTACTTATAAGTAGTTTTAAGTAGCTGTTGCTGAAGAGTAACAATGTGCTCAGTGGTATGGAGCCATTGTTGTCTTTCTGGGAGGGGATGCTGGAATTCGTTTCGTCATCCCTTCCGAGAAGATCATTGATGAGTATTGTTTAAGTTTGGCAGGGAAGCTCATATTGTGAAGAAAGTAGAAAGGGGGAAGACGAGCAGAATTGTGAGTAGTATTTCTTTTGCTTGTGGAGAACAACTGTTGCTGCTGTTGTTGTTGTTGTTGCTGGGTGTTGGAAGACATAGCGATCAGGTGACGATCGTTGGCAATGGGAGTTCCATATATTGGAATGATAGTTGTATTTTCAGTTTAGTAAGATAAGTAAGCAATTTTAAATATAGACCCTGAGTGTTTCTTTAGAGACGGAATTAAGGGTGTCTAAAAAGTCCGACCGGTCGCCAACAGGTCACTGGTAAGATCTGCGATCGGTCGGCGGCCGTTTGCTTCTGTTTGTTCGTTCATTCAAAATGGCGCCGTAGCAAGGTTCCTCATCATTTAAGTTAGTATGATTTAAAATAGTGTACATACATATATTTTCTTCACCCGTCTTTTCTTTTATCGTTTTCATTCCTTATTTCTTGATGCTGTCCAATATCTATTTCGCCATCTCCTTTCTCCAAAATATATTTATTACGTATCGGGCACGCGAATACTTGAATTTTCTACTTTTGTCTGCCATTTTGATTCTACTCACTGAGGCAGCCGACTGGCGATCGGCGTTAGACTCTGGTCACGATTAGCGCATTATGAAACGCTGATCGTGACCAGTCATTACTTTTTGAATCGAGAGTCGGCCTAATCGGGAGAAAATTTAAAATGAATAAAGCCAGCTACGCATGCCTGCATCATTCCCACGTCGATCGAACATAGTCAAAATTTCTAATCAGTCACTAGTGGCTCCAAAACGAGCTTTGTGACAGGCTTTGACCGGTCGCGACTGGTCGGACTTTTTAGACACACCCTAGCGGTGGTTTATTAAACTGGCTTTTTAATCATCGGTAGTTAATCGCATCTGAAAGGAAAACTCATAAGGAATGTATTATCCATCTACTTCGATGTTAAATGGTTTTACTGCCCATAATTTGATTGAGTGATCATTGTGAGCCTGAAACAAGTTGATTTCACGGAGCTCTGTGTTCATGTTAACGTATGATTGCATGATTGTAATACATCAGCCGCTAACGTCCAAGATAAGAAAAATCTGCGAAACGTATTTATGTGTCCCAATTGTTATTACTTCAGACATCAAGGGAAAACAGGATTTCTATTTAGTGAGAGAATTTTTGTTCTTTTGTTGGCTCGCCAATCCCTGGTGGGGAAGCCCAATGTATTCAGCGCCACTTCCCACATCTGGTGTGTGTAAAAACCTCAATAGCGTGTATTCATCACGTCTGTATCGTGTGTAGCATAACAGTGCTCATGAATGTTGACGTGGGTCTGCATCAGTCCAGATGATGATTGAACTATCCCTTTGAGCACTTGTTGATGCTTTGACTTAGTAGTTCTGACCAGCACGGTATTCACGATGTATTCTGAAGCTCTGTCTTGTCAAGAGTTTGTAAGGCTGAGCATTCTCGGGGGCAGGCTTAAGGGTATCCAAAGCTGAGCTGACTGAAGGAGGGGGACATCCAGTGAATACTTAGCAGTCTTAAGGCGTCGATCAGCTAGCATCCTAGTGGCAACCTGTCATGAATCACTAACGTCTGTGGTTTGCCCGTGCATGGGATGACCAGCGGTGACCTTAAAATTCAAGAGGTGAATTGTGGTGTGCTAGGATTTCTGTTCTCCTCCCTAGTTAACTGATTAAAAAGGGGCATATGACGTGTTCGGAGCCTTGGTACTTAGGGAAATAGCCTTCGGACGCGACATGCTAGAAATGTTTATCTTTAGCACAATACATTGAAGACAATGGAATTTAGGCCACTAAGACACAGTGGAAAATACGCCCTGCAACGTTGGTTGAAATCAGGGGTAAGCATTTAATGGCATAGTGCCAATGCGTGTCGGGCTTAATCCGTTAAGATTATGTCATGGGAGTAGCATCACAGATTCACCATTATTGTCCAATCTAGTCATCTAATTGACTTGGGTTACTTTAAAGTTTTATGTTTAGGATTCTTGACCGTTATAGTACAAGTATTGAGTCAATATTTGAGGGTTAATGTTATTTTATTGAAAAGTGTTACAAATGATTATTGTTCAATATCAATTATTCGTGCGGCCCCCAAGTGCACTATTTAAATTGTCAATTAATTTCACATGTACAAATCTATTTAAAGAAATTAAATTTGGTTTACCCACCTTACGTTTGACTGATGTGTGATCTTTCTCTGTCCCGATTAGCGCGTCCAAACAACCCCGTGTTCGGCTCCGCTTCAGTATGTCCAAGAGACTCGTGTGAAAGGCGCCCAGCCCACGTGGCCGGCTCAATTACAACATCTTTTTCTCAAGCTCTTCTTCAACAGTGCAAAATGTGTAAAAGGAATAAACATATATTACTATTTAATAAGAGGTAGAGCAAGTAAAAACCTTACAAAAAACTGTGAAATTCTAAACAAAGCAAGAAAAAAAAAAAACTTGAAAGGAAAGAGGCTACATATCCATAAATTAAATACTTGGATCCTCTAATTAGAGCGCTGCCATATCTGCTCGAGAGTGCCTATAGGTGGAGACACTGGGTCGGTAGTTTCTGGGACAGGGTGGGTAACTAGGAGGGAGAGAGGAGAAAAAGGCATCACTCCGGACTCATGTGGATGAGAAACTGATACCCCATTCCCACTACAGCTGGGCTAGATCGAGTTGAGCTAGCTTATTCGGGCTAGCTCAGGTCAGGCTAGCTGATGAAGCCAAACCATTCGCACTACATTCTAGCCTGAGCTTGTTAATAAGTCACTGTCACTGCTATCAGTGCCACTATTTGCATCATCGTCCTCCATGTTTATGTTGCTGTGTCTCTCTCATGTCTTTTTTTGTGCGTGAAATAACTAAAACAATGATATTTTGAAGAATGTTTGTTCGTTATTGCCCTTTCCCTCAGTCAACATGTCTAGAACTTAACACATAATTTCACGGAAACCTCTGCACCATTTAAATCACTTTAAAAAAAAAAAAAATTCCAAAACATTTTTCTACCATTTAATAAAAAAAAGTGCTCCAAAACCGGGTCCTTATTAAATTTGAAATGGGTCATTACAATGAAAGGAGAACATAAATATTGAATGAAAGAAAAGCATTTATTTCCTATAAAATCAATCATAAAATGCAAATTCAAAAACTTTTAATGAAATATCAATTTCTTCAAAGGCATATATAATTCTAAAATTATATAAGAGATCAATAAGATGTTAACAAACATCATGATAATAATTAAAAGAAAGAACAAAGCATATTGAATGGCTACAATGTGGATGTGATATAAAAAAACCAATGACATTCTTTAATATATGTCATTGAAAAGAACATACATCAAATTTTCAAAATTTAATTTTGAGTAAATTTTTATTAATAATGCAAAAATGACTGTTAATAAAGATCAATTAAAGGCTATTAATAATGCATTATTTTCATGCATGGGGACGAGTTTTAGCGCCATTGTGGCAAAATAAACCTATTTGCCTCCCATTTTAGATGAGGAAAAATATCGAATTGACAGGCCCTCTATAATCTAGTTGGCCATGCCATTGTCTTTAGATCACTGTCTATAGCAAGGCCTTCTGTAAACAAGGCCAGCTCACTCAGACAAAATGGCGGCAATAGAAGGATGGCAGATGATGCATCTGAGATGGATGATTTTTAATGTTCAGCCAAAAAATGTAAAAAATGCACTCGTATGTTATTTTATTCACAATAGTCTTCACATTAAAATATTACAATCATCTAATTATTTAAATTCTAGTAAGAAAAAATAACTCTCCTTGAAAAAGTCAGTTTAGCTTAATAAATCTAAAATATAGTATTGTAATATTTTAATGAGAAGAATATTGTGAATAAAAAATCATATTGCGAATTTTTACGTTCTGTTTGCTCAGCATTTAAAAAGAAAGTCCATCTCACCTATACCATCTGCCAGCCTTCTATTGCCACCATTTTGTCTGAGTGAGCTAGCCTTGTCTCTAGATATAAATGGTCATCGAACTTCTGACATTTTCCATTGTTTCAAGCATAGCCTACATGATAAGGGAGGTTTCAAGAAGCTAAGAAAAACAGATCGCGCCAGATGTTGCATAGTAGTGGCCGACTTGGGAGGGGGGGGGGGGTTAGGGACCATTCATAAATTACGTCACACGAATTTCATGATTTTTGGACCCCTCCCCCGTCCTTGTCACAGATGGTCACATTTGTGTGACCCCCCTCCCCTGGTGTGATGTCACATGTTTTGCAATTTTTAATTTAGAAATTATTAAATTAAAACAGCACTTCCAAAATTATTTATATATTTCTATTTAAAATCTTTTTTCTAAAATCAAACATTTTAGAAAATTTACAAAACATAACCAATCAAATGAATGATCAAAATTTAATCATCTTGTGTCCATGGACTTTGTACCCATTTCTTTATATTATTTATGACTGGCATAGCAGCTTCTTCGTTCTCGATTTGGATAATGTTAGGAACATTCGATGTGTCAACATCTTCATCCAAACATACACTGTCATATCACTAGATTATGATCACCCGCTTAGTAATGAGAGTAGCCACCCTTCGGCGCTATAACTGCTGCTAGGCGTCATGGCATGAACGCAAGAAGTGCGCGATATGTGTCCAATGGTATGGCAGTCCATTCTGCTTGAA
The DNA here is from genome assembly GCA_023313115.1 of Rhysida immarginata. NCBI lineage: Eukaryota > Metazoa > Arthropoda > Chilopoda > Scolopendromorpha > Scolopendridae > Rhysida > Rhysida immarginata. The sequence goes on from JAHWFO010026046.1 coordinate 183,087, forward strand.
GCGCTGTCTACAGAGCTTCGAGAGTCATAGGTGGAGGGTCCAGTTGCCGTACATGGTGATCAAGGTGCTCCCACAGATGTTCGATTGGATTGATGTCCGGCGAATTAGCGAGCCAAGGGAGCACTCGAAAGTCAGTAGAGTGTTCCTTGAACCAATCCAGAAGGAGACTTGCCTTGTGGCAGGGTGCATTGTCCTGCTGGAACACACCATCACATTGGGAGAACACTGAACATGTACGGGTGCACCTGGTCCGCTACGATTGACAGGTAGCCACAGGCATACAAATTGCCCTCTAGACGAATCAGTGGACCTAACTGCTCCCAACAGAAGATCCCCCACACAAGCACACTCCTCCACCAGCCTGTTCCTGGCACACAATAGCTTCCTGCAGTCTCTTTTCATGGCATTCACGACACACTCGCCATCGCCCGTCAATCTTATGGAGCAAAAACCTTGACTTGTCAGAGAAGGCGACCTTAGCCCACTCGTCTGTGGTCCATTGGCGGTGCTCACGTGCAAAGTCTAGGCGTCGTTGACGATGACCCCTGGTCAACATGGGCGCAGCAACCATGCGTCGACTATTCAGGCCCATTCATAGCAGTGTGTGTTCAACGGTAATGTCGGATACACATCTGTTGAATCTGGTGGTCAGTTGATGGACTGTGGCTCTCCTGTCACCTTTTATGAATCGTCATAGTTGCCACTCACCCCGTTGGTCGATGGCTCGTGACCCTTTACAGTGATGGCGTTGGGACGCGATTTCTGTCCCTGCTGTCCACTCTTTGTACACCTTCACTACAGCGGACCGTGAAGAGTTCACAAATCGCGCTGTTTCAGAGATGGTGCCACCCTTGCTGCGATAGCCTATTATCATCCCTTTTTGGATGTCCGTTAAATCCAGACGTTTACCCATCCTGAGGCTCGTGCACCTGCCGTTTGGTTCACCAGCTTTAAAGCTTTCTCAGCCTGTTATGCAAATTTTGCAATCTGTAATCGTTGTTGGCGCGAACCATGCGTGCGCCTTGAAGGGGTGCTGGTCATAATTCATTGATATGACAGTGTATAGCATCGTCATCATTTATCAAACAAAGAACTTCCCTGGCACGTCCCAAAGGCGGCCAACATGCTGACCTAAGGGTAAAGCTGGCGTGAACTCGCGCGGCCGCCACGTGCTAAAAAGTGATACAAACAAATTTGAACCTTATAATACAAGGATGAATCAAAAAGTAAGATACACTCAGGACCATCTGTGGTCGAAGAATGCCGATATCATTCGCTGCTTTTAAGGATGGTACTTGTATGTCTATAATTGCAATGTGTTCATGCGTTTACTGCGTACGCAAGAGTATTGTTGTCGTGGCGCAGCAACTGGTTGTACAATCCAAGTTGGAGATTCGCGGAATAGTCCGTATTTTGTGGGTGAAAGGCTTAAATTGCACTAAAATCCATAAGGAAATTTGCAGCGTCTATGGGAATAATGTGATTTCTCATCCTGCAATTGTGAAGTGGTGCCAGCAGTTTGAAAATGGTCACTCAGATTGGATGGACGAATACTGCGCAGGAAGACCATCCTCATCCAACACTACCGAGCACATTGCCGGCGTTAATGAGATGATTCTGGACAATTGACGAATCAGAATTAAAGAAATCCCAGAATGCTTAGAGTTTCTTATGGGAGTGTGCTAACATGGTTGAGAAATGCTGGAGCGGATTTTTACCGCAGCGGCATGGAAAAGTTAATTTGACATTCAGACAAGTGATTACAATTGTTGGCTGATTAAATAGAAAAGTGAAATAAATGGTGCACGTTTCCTCAGAATGTGTGTATGGGATCTTAACTTGCATTTGTTTATACTTTTCAGAGTGTAACTTACTTTTTGATTCACCCTCGTATTATTATATTGATAAAGTTGGTAATATTTTAAAGTTTTTTGTTAGAGTTGAAGTTTAGAGTTTTAATACTTTATATTTATACATGTGACATCACGCAGTGTTGTGGTAAATACTGCATAAGAATACTTAAGTATAAGTCCAAAGTATTTTTATAAAAAGTTACTTAAAGTGTATGTATAAGTAACTATTTTTTTTGGTACTTACAAATACAAGTATAGGTGGTTCGATTTTACTTATTACTTATAAGTATAAGTACTAAAATTGAAACATCTGGTTCATTTTTTCTATGTTAATAAACTTATTAAAATTTACAATTTTTTGAGATTTTTATTTTTTTTAAGTAATAAAAGTGTTTCAAAATTATTATCTCCAATTCGATTTCTCCTGTAGAAAAGAATTTGCCCAGCTTCACTAAATAGTCTCTCTACAGGCGCACTACTTGGAAGAAAAGTACAGTAGAACCTCTGTAGAGCGAACGTCGATATAGCGAAATTCTCTCTATAACGAAATTTTTCTGTGGTCCCGGCAGAAATCCTATTGATTTAATGCTTTTTCAGTCTCCATATAGCGAAATCTTTATAGCGTAATTATCCCTATAACGTAAGGATTTTTCGGCCCAGACAATAAATTTTAAGGTATATTTTAGCTCTTTATTACGAAATTTGGATCCCTCACTTAGCATGACCGTACAATCAACGAACGAAATCATTGTAAACGGCCAACATCAAGTTAAAAACAAGTTAAAATCGTCGCAAAGTGAAGTTAAAAACAAGTTCTTACGTCACAAGCTCTGCCCAGTCAACGCCACCTGTTCTCTAGGTGGCGTTGGCCCAGTCGGCTGTGGCGTGGCCTACGTGATAGATAAAGGCCTGCTCATTCGTCTTCTCTACAATGGTAGCAAATGAAATAAGTCAGGTTGGGCTTTCCTGCATTAGTATATGCTTCCTACTGGCGACACCTAGAGGGAATTTAGAGTATTAACATTTCATATATTACGTCAGGGCTTTAGCACATACGACATTTATGGGAGTTGGGATCTATTCTCATAGATTTACTCAACTTTAATAATAATAATAACAATAATAATAATAATTAAAATTTATTATAATATTTGATGAAATATATAAAGAAAATCTAGCATTTACAGAAGCCATTATTGGCTTATATTGGAAAGTCGAGTTTACAAATAAAATACTTAAAAAATAAATATACAAAATTTGAAAATTCGTAAAAAGAAGTTTTTTACAAGATAAAATTACAAGGTGTTCCGATTATTATGTACATTAAATTGTATGTACTTGTATTTTTATCCTGTAATAAAGGTTTTTTAATAATAATTATTTATATTGTATTTTTTTTAAAGCGCTTATCCTTTTTTTTTATTGTTTTCTGCATTGTTTAATTTTTATTAATAATGTCTAACAAAGGACAAGCGCATGAAAAAAAAATGCCAAATTGGCAACGTTGCTTGAGGACTTGCGCCACGGCCAGCTAAAACCACCGTGCTTGTGCTTCCTACTGGAGACCTCTACTGACAGAAAGACATAACAGTTCGCTTTTTGCCGGTAGAGGTCTCCAGTAGAAAGCACTTTCAGCAGCTGCCCCTGATTACACGATTTCATAGCGAATGAGCAGGCCTTTATCTATCACGTAGGCCACGGCTGTGGCTATGGCATTAGAACATGATAACAACGTTATCGCACCAAACTACCCATGATGCACTGCACAGCAATAATGGCGGCCTGCTGAGGAGTTTAAACCATGGAGGTAGGAATAAACATGGTTTTATTCCTACCTCCATGGTTTAAACATAGCCAACATGATAGCCTCCCTATCAAGTTGGCTATGGTTTAAATGTGCAAGCATGTTAAAAAATTTTTTTCTATGAGAATTGGCACCAGAACTACTATAAAAGCTTTCGAAACTCGGAAGATTTTTTTATATTAAAAACTTTAATATTTGTTCAAATTTATGAATTTATTTTATTGAAAGTTTAAGCCCATGAAAATAGTCATGTCTTACGCAGTTTTGTTCATGACAGAATGGTGAAAGAATTTTTTAAATACTTTTACAAATTATTTTTCTATGAATTTTAATTGAATTTACCATATTTTTTCGTATATTGGCTGCATTCACTTTAAAGGGCAACTGACACCAAAAATCACCTATCAATTTTATTATTTTATAACATAAAGGACCATCAACTAACTCTAATTCGACTTGTAAAATTTTTATAACTTAAGTAGTTTTTTAAATATAATTTTTCAAACATCAGTTTTCAAAACTCACATCGTTTGAGCCTCGCCTCGATTCACCGTTAGGGCATGACGTCACACTGGAGAATCGTCTTGGCTATCTAACATAGAATAACTCATCATCATTTTTCTTTTTCGATTATTTTCTATCCTTCATTTTGGAAAATCCAAACAAAAAATGAGATCCACTTACATTGAAATGATCCTTATTGCACTAGCGTTATTTTGGTTCAAATTTGCAACAAACTTGAATTTTAGTTTATTTTTCCTTATTTGATTGATACAGAGTGGGCCAGAAAAAAGGATTCATGAAAATTTTTTAAGTTCGATGTATATGGTCCAATGGGGGTGAGAGGTGTTCCGTTGAACTAAATGCTATCATTAGTACCTAATGTAATTTAGTACTTAATCACCTGTAATAGTCAATCCTTTGTTGTAACAATGTAAATTTTTTTTTCAGTAAACCATCATCTCCTATTTTTGAATGGACACGTCTCATGTTACATTTCCTTTCACTGATGACTGACCCCCATTGGACCATACTTATTGAACTTAGAAAATTTTCAGGAACCTTTTTTTTCTGGCCCACTCTGTATATGTGTCTGTTTCAAATGTTCAAGTAAAAGCTACAAGATTTAAAAAGTGAGCAATTTATACATGAACTGTGGCCTTGGCCTCTCATCTTGTTTCTCAATTTTTACTTTTGTTTATATTTTATATCTTTCCCAATCTGTGACAATTATATATAAGGGGCACATATATATCGTTAAATCAATTCATATTTAATCAATTGTCGATTGGTTTGTTAACATGCCTTATCATTGAATCGTCAGTTTATAGAATCGTCAATTTATATATTAATAATGTGTTTTTAACATTCTCTTATGTATTTACTTGGTTGTAATGATTTCGCTCTCCACCTGTTTATGTTTCTCACACCTGTGTCAATTTCACTTACGATCGGGATGAACCTGTGCCCATAAATATATCTAACTAGAAGTGAACCCACCCGTTTGTATAATCGGGAAATAACCCATTGTTAGATTTTTTCTTTGTTATGACAACGTCCACCATCGTTGATTTTATATAAATGATTATAAATATTGATTAATGACTGATCATGCAACCAAGGAAAGAATTTATTTGAATTTATTTTTTAAAGACTGAGGGGCTGCGCCCACCTGACACCCCCCCCCTCCTATACACATATACAAACACATGCCTACGCAAAACGAGTTTCCTGTAGATAAAAATATAAAACAAAAAAATTCTATATAGCCTATCTTATTCCAATTCCTGAATAAACTGTTTGCATATTTCTGTTCATAATTTGTCTAAGATTCAGTGGTGTGCTGGCAAATTTTTAACCGGCTCCATAACTACTCAGTTGAACCTAACACATGAATTAATGTATAAAAAAGAAAATTATTTGTAATTCTTCATGTCTTTGGAATTCAACAAACGGCTCGCAAAATATTACGAAATTAAATAAGCGGCACGAAAAATCTCGAGCGAGCCGGTGCGAGCCGGCTTCAGCACACCACTGCTAAGATTTTTATCTGAGTCTTCTTTTAACTTAAAATCAATAAAGAGCCTGCTTTACGAAAAAACAGCTTTATGTAAATTGACATTTTTATGAGAGATTAAAAAAAAAAAAGATATTTACAGCAAAATTAGTCAGAAAAAATTCCCAGAAAAAATAACACGGCAGTACTTCTAGTAAAAAAAAAAAAAAGGAGAAAAAAAAAAGAAGGAAAGAAAAAAATCTCTTAATTTTTATTTCTAAACAAACGGAAAGACACGCTCATCACTTTTTCGCCGAAAACGGATCGCAACAATCCCCCATTGGAAGCTGAGCTACACTATATGATCATAAATATCCGGACACCCCTCACAGATCATCGATTGGCCCAATGTCACATGTTAATGACTTGCACATCATTTAAATAGCTTCCACACCTTCAGACACAACTCTGCTTGGACATTGGCAAGAATGGGTCGTTCGGCAGAGCTCAGTGAGTTCCAACGTGGAACCATCGTTGGATGTCACCTATGCGGCAAGTCCGTGCGTGACATTTCCAGCCTTCTTCAGATACCCAAGTCAACAGTAGGCGATGTCATTATGAAATGGAAGACCTGGGGATCAACAACAGTTCAACAACGAACCGGTAGACCCAAGAAACTAACGGACAGAGACCGCCGAGTGCTTCGTCGTGTCACCCGCAGCAACCGGAAGTCCTCGGCGGAAAAAATTGCCACAGAGTTTCGAAATGCCTCTGCAAATGATGCCAGTACCATGACAATTCGTCGGGAACTGCACACGATGGGATTCCATGGCCGTGCTGCTGCCCACAAGCCCCACATCAGCAGGGTCAACGCCAAGCGACGTCTGGAGTGGTGCAAAGCCCACAGAAACTGGACAATGGACCAATGGAAACGTGTAATGTGGACAGACGAATCTCGCTACACACTCTGGCAATCCGATGGACGAGTTTGGGTTTGGCGCATACCTGGAGAACGCTTCTTACCTGAGTGCACAGAGCCCACAGTCAAGTTCGGAGGAGGAGGAGTCATGGTGTGGGGCTCATTTTCATGGTACGGACTGGGCCAGCTCGTTCCTGTGCAAGGAATCATGAACTCCGACCGTTATCTGAATGTTTTGGACAACTGTGCACTTCCAACGTTGTGGCAATTTTCCGGAAACGGGCCATTTCTCTACCAACACGACAATGCTCCGTGTCACAAAGCGAGGCGTGTACAGCAGTGGTTTGCGGACTCAGGGGTCGAAGAAATGGGTTGGCTGGCATAAAGTCCCGACCTCAATCCTATAGAGAGTCTGTGGGATGAATTGGAAAGACGCTTGCGGGCCAGATCACATCGGCCAACTTCTGTACCTGAACTGATTCTCGCTCTTCGGGAGGAATGGAGGAACATTCCGGAAAGTACCTACCAACATTTGGTGGAAAGTCTTCCCCAAAGGGTGGAAGCTGTGATTCGGGCAAAGGGATGTGCAACGCCCTATTGATTTCCATGAAATCGTGGCTAGAGCGCAAACGTGCATGTGTCTGGATATTTGTGATCATATAGTGTATATAGGAAGTTTTAACAGGCGTTATTTTTTTATAATTTTTTATAATTTTAGTTCAGAGCAACGGAATCGTCACCAGTACACCCCCCTCCCTTCTATATCCTATTGATTCTATTTGAGTGAGCAACAATTGAGTTGCCTTGAAAATGGGTCTGGTTGAATCTCTATGGTTGCCGTTGATATGGCACGTGCTCCCACAGAATTCCATGTTACTCCGTTTTGGGAAACTATTTAGTTGACAAGAGAGGGATCATAAAGATTGCAAGGCTAAAACATTTTTCTCGAGAACTTTTTTCGAGTTGATCTCAGATTGAACTCCGTTGAATGAATGAGACTTCAGCGGTAATGACTACAGGACTGGAAACTCCTTTCACTCATATGACATCATCGACTTCCCCCTTACGTCAGGAATGTTTTTCGCCCTGGTCAGTAAATAGCGAATATTTGTTCATTTTATTGAATAAATAATAAAAATTTTCGAAATTAAATTATGTATTATGCAATTATGCAGTTTTATTTATTTACTTAATCTTATAATATCGAAAATTTTGATGTCAGTTGCCCTTTAATATACACGCTTATGGATACATTCTATCGGTATTTTTCCGTAAAATACGTATTACAATATTATTTTCGACCCGTTCTGCTTTCAAATTTTATTCAGAGAAAATAATCGCGATCCAAACAAAATTTTCAGCAATGATGGCCTAGATGACTTTAGATGACTTTCAGCAAAAAAGTTTTGTTCTTAATGTTAAGAAGTATTCAAATTAGTATAAAAGACTAAATTTTTTTATATAAATACTAAATTTAAAATATATACATATATAAATGCAATTATCAGCAATTTATATATCAAAAGTATCACATTTTAACACCACCTCCATGGAACGAAATATGTATATAGCGAAATGATTTTGCCGGTCCGTTGAGTTTCGCTGTACGGAGGTTCTGTTGTATTATATTTCAAAAATAGATTCAATACTCTTTTGAAGATTTTTAATTGATCTAGTGAATGACTATTCTCTTCATGATACCATAAGCCTTCAAGCATAGCACTGTCTGGTTGAATTCTATTGCTTTCTGTGTCAAACTAAAAAAAAACCACAGAAGTATCTAGAGTAGATATCAAATCCTCTGAAGTATATATTCTCTCTAAATCATCAAGAAAAATTGTCTGGGCTAGTAGTCTGTCTTTTTCATTTTGCAACTACCTTAACTTGAAGTATGGAGGAGCCACAGCAGCAATAATATAAGTTTTATTGGTGTTGTAGGCTGTTTTAAAGTCATGAATCTCAGGAAATCTTTTCTTCAATCCTTAGCAGGAAAAATATTAGTAGTACTTACAATTGTGAAGTCTTCAAAAGTATTTACGCCTGGCATGCGCTGCTGGAGTCCTTATTAATTCGACACTGTCTGTCACTTTTGACCTCACCTTATTTATCTGGTAGAATTAATAAATAAAGCATCAATGGGAGGCCAATGCCAAATCTTGAAACCGTATTGGCTACTGTGTCCAGTAAAAGAACAATGATATGACGATCTTCCATTGTTCTTCTCTTGTTGTGTAGTGACTGACTGGTGATTTGACTTAACCAACCATTTACCATCGAAGTACAATCGAAATTTCAATTTTTTTTAAAGCAAACATCGATGTAAAAAACCAAATGAATTTCGATTGATGGACGAAAAAAACCATCGATGGATCGCACACTACAAGTAGGGGGGGATGTCCAACAAAAATGACGTATAATATTGAATAATTAAATTAATTCCCTGTTTTCCCTTAAAGGCTAATGCAAAGGTGATACAAATCTCAAAAAACAAGATTGCCGCCAATCGCGAAAAAGTCACTACAATCACGTTTCATTTATTATAACTTGCCGCCGTTTATTCATAATACATTTAATTGACTAATATAGGCATGACATTAAATAAATATGCAACTTTAAAGGTGAAAGGCGAAATAAATTTTCGACCAGAAAAGGTTTTAACAGGAAATTGCGTTCTCTCTCCTGAAATTGTCAAAGAACGATTTTTAATGATTTATTCGATGGGGGCGGGGCATCTGTCCTGGACTTAATACATGTAATATGCACTGTAATTCTGAAAAATTCTGAAAAAAAATGAACTTACAATAAAAGTACATGTAATCTACTGCAACTACGAGGCGCATCCAGAAAGTAAGTTTCCCGATGTTTTCCCATTTAAAGTAAACGTAATTAGCCGTGTCAATTGCGCATGCGTAACAGGTCTATGACGTATCAATCATATGCCAGCCGGACAGGTCCCGCCTCGTGCCAGTAGCATGGTAGCAATGATCCGAAATGGAAGCGCTTATTTCTTCTCCCGCCGCCTGCGAAGTTCAGTCGGTGATAAAGTTCTTGAATGCACAAAGCATTGCGCCAATTGAAATTCATCGTCAGGTCTGTGGGCCGAACATCATGAGTAGGCAGATGGTGCGTCGCTGGTGTAGGCAGTTTTCCGAAGGTCGTTAAAGTGTCCCAAGATGAAGAGCGCAGTGAGCGACCATCCCTCATCAATGATGATCTTGTTGAGCTAGTGCGGCGCGCGTGATGGAGAACCGTCGCTTCACAATTACGGAGCTCAGCACCCATTTTCCGCAGATATCGCGATCCTTGTTGCATGAGATTGTCACTAAGCACCTGCTGTTCAAAAAATTGTGTGCCAGGTGGGTGCCGAAAAACCTGACACCCGAACACAAAATTCAACGCTTAGGAGCAGCACTGACATTTCTGCAACGGTATCACGATGACGGCGACGAGTTCCTCGACAGGTGAAACAGTGGTGACTTTCTTCCACGTGGTGAAACAGTAAACGCTGACCGTTACTGTGAAACGCTGCGGAAATTGCGACGTGCCATTCAAAACAAGAGGCGTGGAATGCTTACTGCAGGTGTTGTGCTCCTCCATGACAATGCTCGTCCACATACGGCTCGACGCACAGCAGCTGTTTTGACGGAATTTGGCTGGGAGTTGTTTGATCATCCACCCTACAGCCCTGATCTTGCTCCCAGCGATTTTCACGTTTTCTTGCGCCTCAAGAAATTCCTGTCCTCCAGTGAGCGTTTTGGCAACGACGAAGAGCTGAAGACGTCTGTCACACGCTGGTTCCATTCACAGGCGGCAGAGTTCTACGACAGGGGGATACAAAAGTTGATCCCACGATACGACAAGTGTCTCAATTCTGGTGGTGGCTATGTTGAAAAATAGCTGAAACATTGCTGTACTTGTTGCCAATAAATATGTTCCTGTAAGTGTGAGTTCTTTTTTTTTTTTAAATAGGGAAACTTACTTTCTGGATGCGCCTCGTATATCATTTTTGTCTTCAAAATTAAAGAACCTTTTATTATTTTATAATAAACCATCAGCTGTCTTTATACTTATATATTACTTATGTATGAAATTATGTACAAATACTAGCTAAAATAGTATTTAAGTATAAGTATAAAGTAATTCCCTCAAAATGTACTTAAGTGTAAATACAAAGTATTATAAAAATCGTCATGAAACTTATGACTAATT
>JAHWFO010026046.1:193967-236143 GCA_023313115.1 Rhysida immarginata
CCCCTTGTCACACGATGTCACACATTGTTGACCTCCCCCTTCCTCCCCCTTAACGTGTGACGTAATTTATAAAAGGCTCTTTAGAGTTTGATGAATTCTGGGTGAAGACCATTTACCACGAGGGTATATCGCAGTTTATTAAGAGAAAAGAGTGGGAAGAAACGTCGGTACGAATTTGAATGCCATAGACATTGTGCCACCTGCATCAGCCAGTGTAAAAATATGGCAGAAAAATTGGTGATACACAGGCTCCTTCGTCGCTACTGGAAAAAGGGACCAGTGTGCTTGCAGCAGCCGCCAAAATTTGCAGGGTGGAAGGTCAGGGTGTGACCAATGAACGGACAGCACGACAGTCGTTCTCCCACTTTTCGTCTGGAGACATGGGCCTGGAAGATGTGCCAAGGAGTGGAAGACCCAAAGAAGTGGATGATGCAGCCCTACGGCAACAAGTGGAAGCCAACCTAGGCAGCACCACCTGTGGACTAGCTGCGGACATCGGGACATCACAATCGAGTGTGGTTCGACATCTGCATGCCATGGGAAAGGTCAACAGGAGCTACCGAGTTGTGCCCCACGAGCTGACGCCCGTGCAAGCACAACGGGTGAAAGTGTGTCGTCAACTGCAGGAAAAAATCGAGTTTCTGCCACATCCAGCATACAGCCCCGACCTGGCACCTTCCGACTACCATCTCTTCCGGTCCATAGCACACTTTCTGCGTGGACGGCGCTTCGCCAATATCAGTGAGGTTGAAGACGCTGTGGTGACCTTTTCGCCCAGAAACCGGAGGAGTGCTTTCGCGAGGGCATCCGCCGACTGGCTGATCGTCGGATGAACACCATCGCGCATGATGGACTCTAAACTTTGAAGATTAGCAATGAGTGGTTCCTGACTGGTGCCCATTTAAAAGTTTGTGCGGTGATCGGCCACTACTTTTGACTCAACCTTTGTATTTAGTTGATGCCCAAAATTAATAGTGTAATGCATTCAATAGTTGGTGTATCATTTATTTATTTAAAATTTTATAGAATACATTAATTTCGTCAGTATTATGTCAATAATTCTGGCTGCATTGAAACTGAAAATGAAGCTGAAATTTCTAAAGGATGGGTCTAATATGCTATGGATACTACACGTAACGGATAATTTATTGCCGACACACGTTTTGGTGTTACACCATTTTCAAGGCTTACATAATAGTAATACTGGAAAAATTAATTTTGTTACTATTATGCGAGCCTTGAAAAATGTTATAACACCGAAACGTGTGTCGGCAATAAAGTTAATAGTATCCGTATCGTATTATACCCATCCTTTATTTCACAATGATACTAGACCATGGAAATCATGAATAAAATTTTTAGCTCATGATAGGGCGGTGCTGCAAGCGTTTTTAGTCCGATTGTATATGCAGCGCTATTTTTCAAAAGAGTTCCCTCCCTATCGGGAGCTAGAAACTTTAGCTTCATTTTTAAGTGGAGTTGGATGACCATCTACTATCTAAAGACCATGGCCATGCTTGTGTTCCCAGTCCCAGAATGCATCGCAGCCAAGCTAGCTCGACATCTCGATCTAGTTTAGACTACTAGCCCCAGTCCATCCAATTCGAGGAGTTTCAATCTAACTTAAGTTGGGCTAGATGTGTTCGCACTGCACATTTCAAACCCTATTGAGAAGTTGAGCTAATTGAAATGTGTAGTGCGAATGGGGTATCAGGCTAGTTCACATAGCTAAACTCTTTGCACTGAAATCTAGCCCTACCTACTACAGCATTTTATCACATTCGATTATCTTGTTATAACTAAAATCTAGCTAGTTACTAAGTCACTACTGAAATTTAATAATTTTACTTCATACTCTTTAACATAATACCGTCCTACTAATGCTAATTCGAATTTGCATTAATTTAATGTAATCTAATTTATTGTATTCTTTGGATAATTTATTAAAGTCTTGCTTATATTCAGAAGTCAAATTTTTAATTTTTCGCTGAATATGTCCCATGGTCGATTGAGCCGGTAATCATTTATCGCTGCCGCTATCCTCTCATAGACCGACTTGTTTCTTTTTGTTCTTAAGTTGTCTATATTTTTCTGCCACAAACGATTTTGGATGGACGTTTGGCATCGTCACTCCAAGTTTTTCTTTTTTTTTTTTTTTATCGTCACTCCCCGTTTCATTTCACTCCACACAAGCCATTTGAAACTGTTTGAACCGTTGTCCTCCATGTTTTTCTCGTATTCTAGTCCCAGAATGCAATGCGGCCAAGCTAGCTCGACGTCTCGATCCAGTTCTAGGAGTTTCAATCTAGCTTAAGTTGAGCTAGATGCGTGCGCATTGCACATTTCAAGCCCAATTGAGAGGTGGAGCTAGATTGAAATGTGTAGTGCGAATGGGGTATAAGGAGAACGAGAATTGTGAGGAATAAGGACTGATGCACGTGGCATTGGAGAACGGACTTGAATCTAGGCGAGGATGAGCAAGCAAAGGTAGTGCTTATTATGGGGTCAGTGGAATCTTCAGGTTATGAAGTAAATGCTGTCCACCTGTATGTATTTCTTTACTAGACACTAACCGTGTGTCAATTCATATGGGGAAGCAAGCTAAATCTTGAAGAAGTTGAAATGGTAAGACTAGTGCTTTGATAGAAAGGTAGACATAAAGGAACTGTTCTGATTGGTATCTACCAATTGAGAGGGAGGGGGGGGGGGCCCGATTACCTTACAGCAAGTAATTTAGAGACAAGGTGACTATGACTATTGAACTCTACGCTTTTATTTGCCTCAACCTTGTTCTACTTTTGATATGATGATACTTATTTTGACAAGTTATGTGTTTGATGAGTGGAAAAGAAAGTTTCCACTGAATCTGTTGTGAATTGTTGTGGTTGATTGACAAACCCTTTGGATTGTTGTCCTATGCAGTAGCGAGTGTCTCCGCATCGTAGACGTCATAATGGAAATGCAAGAAAAACGGGATATAAAAATTAGAAATGATGAGTTTTAAAAAAATCATCACAATGACGGGAGAAAAAGAAAAAACTTGAAATGAAGAGAGAGGAAAGGTGGTGACGTCTTGTTATGTAAAAAATCTCATGATCGGTACAAAATCTCACCGTTGGTACAAAAGCTCACAATCTGTACCGAAGATCGCACCATGCGGCCATTAGACCTATTGCCCGTCGAAATTGTTATCCAAATGTTGAAAGACTAATCAGTGAAGGAACTGTATATTATCCTGCTATATTGAAGGTGGAAGACATCTAGAATAGAAGAAGACTAAATAATAGAATTACTTTGATATTTTTGTTATTTTCTATAATCATTATTAGCTCAGTGTAGCTGTATCTTGACGCTTGGCATGCTGGGAACTCTTGGCTTCGCTGATCGCTGTTTTAATGTTCTCTCCTCCTATACCGGAAGTATTGCGGGTTTTTCTGGATTTGCCGCTAGGGGGCGGTTCATGGATTCACTGCGGGATCGGCCTGGGATATAAAAGGGGGAAGCGCGAGCTTCAAAATTCATTCCAGAATCAGGCTTCCACGAGTTAACTACCCTCTTCACTATACAGGATCAGTCGAGTTCAGCAAGACCCAGCATGTAAGGTAAAATTCAACCTATATATAATTCTTATATTGCATTTCTTTGCTTCTTTGTTCTTGGTTCTGAAGATACCATAATGTTTCTGTAACTATCTTGGTAGTGTAATTTGTTTCTTAAATTATTTGGAATATTATTAATAATGTAAAACCTAAAGTTAATTATTATTCTAAGGGGTCTCGGTTTTGAATATATTTAAGTTCTAAGCCCCAAGTATATGCAACCTCTATCTATCATTATTAAGCCTTTATATTTTGTGATACTATTTGATGTTGAGAATTAGAATGAGCCAATTTAGAATGTATTTGTCATTTATTCACCTTATATTCCTTAAAAATATGAAATGTCATTAAATCTTTCCTATCTAACCTTATACCTTGACTAAGTGTAATCATTTCCCGATATGTTCACAACCCATTCACAACAATTGAATATGAGAATGAAGATGTTATAGTTAACATTGCCTCCCCCCGCTCAGTTCACGATAGTACATCTTAAAAATATTAATTTTTCCATAAAAGCTATTTTACAGAAATACTTTAGACAAATTTATTAAATCTCTCTTTTGGTAATGCTTTCATAAAAATATCAGCATGATTATCTTTACTTTTTACGTATTTCAAGTCAAACAGTTTTTCATAAACAAGATTTCTTAAAAAAATGATATCTAACATCAATGTGTTTTATTCTATTGTTTTCTATAGGGGTATTTGAAAAATCAATTGCAGCTTGATTATCACACATCAGTTTATAAAAAGAATCTAAGTTAAAAACCTTAGGAGATTTGCATTCATCTAAAATATGTATAAACCATACAAGTTCCTTTGCTGCCTCAGTTAAAGTAATTTATTCTGCCTCCATTGTAGACAGACTTACACATTTTTGTTTAAAAGTTTTCCAAATAATGGGTTATTTATCAACAAATAAAATAATGTCTCCCATAGATATCCTATCATCTCTGTTAGCAGCAAAATCTGAATCACTATAACAATTTAAATTTAAATTATTAATATTAGAGAGATCAAGCTTTAAACCTTCTGTACACTTTAAATACCCAAGTAATTTTAATAAAATCTTCCAATGAACATAATCTGGATTTTCTTGAAATTGTGATAATATATTTACTGCATAACTTATATTTGGTTTTGTACAACCCGCTATATAAGATAAGCAACCAATGAGACTTCTGTAAGGTAAACTTTTGTGACGTTCCAGTTAAATGTTAGTCACGTATGTCTGACGAGAGGGGGGAGTAGGGAATGTTGTTTGTGGAGAGGTAGGATGTGATAGTTACGGATTGCGAACAAACCGCTGTTCTACGCTATAAATATTAGAGTTCTTTGTTATGGAAATAAAAGGTTATTGTAATTGGGAAAATCCGTCTTTGCGTGTGGCGCGTGTGTGTTTTGAAGAGTGTTTGTTGTCCGTTTAGAGTGACTGTTATAATAGTTGATGAAAAGCGTGATTACTTTCTAGTATGAATTATTGTCTTGTCGTTGTATGCAGTATTGTTTCGTAATTTGTTTGTCTTGTGTTTTGTCTGTTAGAAAGAGGTTGTTGTTTTATTATTGTTATTGTTTTTTTTTTGTGTCTTTGAATCCAACTGAGCCGAGCGGGGAGAACCCGTTTTTTGTCGAATGTTTAGCCGGCAAAGTTGGAGCGTGTATGATAGTCGCTAACTGTGTGTTAGTTCGTAAGAAGACTACTCAGTATTCAGTAAAATGTTTTTGAACGTTTATTTTGGTATGATGAGCGCCGATATCGAGATTTGGAACGTCGGAGAAACGAGAAATGGAATGCTTTTGCGGCCTGCTAAGTTGAACTAGGATGCCATCGAGCCCGAGTAAAAGTATATGCACGTATCTGGTGAATTTTATCTAGGATAATAGAACTAAAGCAAGTGATGATGATGGCAAATTTGGTGAGTGACCTTTTTCCTATTAAACGACTGCATGTGTAACGTTTTGCGTCGGGAGAGAACAGTACTTTCCGCAGTGCACATGAGCCTCCCATCGTTGGCATCTACGGGAAGTCGGACTCTCATTTCATTGCGAAGCAACCTTGCATAGTGACAGTTTATTGTGTATCAGTTCAGTGCATAGGTTGTAGTATCTGGAAATAGTACTCTAAGTTATTGCATAATGGAAAACTCATTGAATCCTGCCATTTGCGCACACGATCGTACCAGTGTGTGGTAAGTGCATGAGGGAGTAATGCACTGCTGAGGGATACACGGACGAGCCCCAATTTCTCTTAGCCACCGCTCCGTTGCAGAGCAATACTCGAAGCGCCTCGTGTTGAGGTTGGCTGCTCACCACGGGCTGCTGGGAGAGGGGTATTTGTGTCTATCAAGAGGGGTTACGGTACCTCCCCCCTGTTAGCCGTAAAAAGGAGGTGCGTGCGCGGAAAGCGTACATTCTGGCATTGGATTTCGGGGACACAAAGCCGATCTCTCAGACGGATGACCTCGGTTAAATGTACCCTCCAAGCCGAAAGCGTAATCAGGCCCTCTGTTGCATTTTCTGATCGCACACAGGAATGGGGTGGGAGGTTGTAATATTCACCTACGGTTAAGTGTGAATATTACTGTACATTATGTGTTGATTAACAAAAGTTATGCTAGCAAAATGGAATACGGTCTCAGAGTCAATCTCACGTGTTTGGTCCCAAACCCTTAGCGCCACACCCACACACTGCACTTATTGAGTAGGTGTGGAACCATCATTTATTGTGGGGGTGTGAACGCTACACTGGCGCCCGAACAGGGACCAAACATCCGGAATTTCCAGATTAGTGAGGTTGACCTGAGTCAGTGTTCGTTTCTGTCCGTGAGTGGAATTGCGCAGAGGTAACTGTTAGTGGATGCGACGTTTGGTTGTGAGTTGACTTTGGCGACGTTATAGTGTGGTGTGTGTAATTTGTTAGTGTCACAAATGGAGACCAGGTCAGGTGGATTATGGGGGTTGTGTGGAACGCTTCCAATGCCTTGAGACTTTGGTTGAAAGTTTAGTGGAACTGATTTCCAAGGTGGTGTGGGGAGGGAACCGGGAGCAATGAGCAAATGTGAGTGAGATGGGTGAGGGATCCAGGTCGGGCTCGCCCAATGGGGGTGAGGCAGACTCGGGGATCTCATTGGAAACCGACCCTGATCTGGTCATGTTACGTGTAACCGGGAAGGGGGCCAACAATATGCGTTGGACTGGGCCCTTCAGGGTGCAAGCAATGGATGATACAGGCTGGGTGAAAATAAAGGGTCTCCGTTTTGGTGATGAGAAATGGGTAAGGGCGGGGCAGATATGGAAGCCCTGGAAGAGGGGGTGGTTTAGAGATAGAGGTGGGTTGCTCAATGGAGAAAAGGTTTGTGAGCAGTCAAGGGCTGAGGACAACTCCCGAAAGCTAGCGCAATGTTCAGGCGAGAATCGAGGGGTTGTCCCTGCCGCAGATGAGGGCTGGCAGGTAATCCAAACGGGAGCAATGTCTGAGGAATTGTGCCAGGGGTTTTATGGGGACTTTTGCATTCCGGTCTCGTGGCCGATGGATATACACACTAATGTGAGTTTGCTGGTGGGTCCTGACGTAATGGGTCCAGTGTATCCCCTTCAGGAGGCCGCGCCAGTGGCCTACCGGCAAATACCAGCGGTGGTGGCAAACCGTCAGGAGGCTCCCGAATATGAGGATCAGGGGGTGGCGGCTGTTTCAGGTGGAGCAGTTGTGATAGAGAAGGTGGTTAAATATGTCAATCTAAGTTGTGATGATGTATTGGAAGAAAGGACAGATATAGGCGGGGTGGATAATGGTTCGCCAGGGTAACAGGTGGTTAACTCTTGGGAGGGGTTACACCTGGAGGAGGAAGTAGGAGATGGGCAGGGAGTTAAAACTGGTAGTGATGTATTTTTGGGTTCTATGGAGGGAGTACCCCGAGAAATTGACGCGCAGCTGTCTGAGCCAGTGCAAAAGGAGTTGTCGGGTAAGTGGTCCGTCGGGAATTAGGAGCAAGCGGATTGCTTGGGAGACAGGAAAAAGGGTTCAATACTCAAAGCTCAGCTGTACTGTGATGACGATGGAGGACGCAGAGGTGAATGGGGTTTCGAACAATGAGGAGAGTGGTGAAAACGAGAAGGTGTCATAAGTGGTGTGTAATAGCGAGAATGTAGGGCCGGAGGGCGTGAACGGGCGCGAAACAGCGAGGCAGAGAAAAGCTCAGGGTGGAGTAAAGCAACGCTCTAGATATAAGAGGGAGGAGATTCTTGAAGATAGGGACATTGATTATAATAAGAAAACGGGGTCCACTGGAAGGATGAGGGAGTTTATGGAAGCGTGTGGGACGGGCCTTTCACTGCGCGAACGGGTGGTGGCGGGCGTCTTGGCCCGAGCGCTTGCCTTCGGCTAGGTAGAGGGTGTGGTGTTTTGCGGAGCGATTTGTGTTTAGTAGTGTGTAACTAGTATTAGGAGTGATCGGAAGAAATTTTGAAATACAGTTATTGAATACGTGATTGAGTATAAGTAAGTTTAGGTAGGGTGAATTACGTGTAGTTGTGGGAGAAGGTGTGATGTCGATTGATTGAATAGGTAAATGAGGAATAAAGAAATTTTCATGAATGTGTGATGGTGTACGTTATGGTATAGGCATATGGAAGTTGAACACTCTCTACCACTTTGGTGTAGACCATAAATTGCTTTGTTTAACATACATACCAAGTTTGGATTATTATAATTAACAAAGCCTTGTGATTGATACATATAATTTTTTTCTATTAAGTTTGCTTATAAGTAAGCACATTTGACATCAAGTTGACAATTGATCCAACCTAATAAACATGCTAAAATAGTAAAAAACAATTTAATCACTGAAAAATTTACAACAGGACCAGGCATGCTTCTAAATCAACATTTGCATTATTATGACTGTTGCATAAATTACCATTTTCATTTACAGGACCAGTTTAATCATTCTTACTGCTAAAATTAAAATATTCACGCCTGGTCTTTGCAAACTTACAAGATTCACAATCTACAATACTCATTTCCAAAAAAGTTGGGACAGTGCAACATATAAGAAGAACTCCAACACATTTGTTTGGATTATTGTATTGCCGTTTATTTCAACGCATTACAATACATAAATGATAAATTAGGCATGGGATCACATATCTTATATGCTTAAAGAAAGATACAGGTGGTTTTCCTGTTTGGCACGTGCAACACACTCCCAAAAAAGTTGGGACAGCACGGCGTTTACCACGGTGTGGAGTCACCTCTCCTCTTGATGACACACTGTAATCTTCTGGGCATCGATGACACCAATCTTTCTAACACCGTAACCGGAATTCTGTCCCATTCCTGTTGGATATAGGTTTTCAGCTGTTCAACTGTCCGGGGTCGTCGCTGTTGTAGTTTTCGTTTAGTAATACGCCAAACGTTTTTTATAGGCGACAGATCCGGGCTGCAAGGGGGCCAATCCAACATACGAATGCGCTGCCGACGTAGCCATGCAGAAGTTATGCGCGCTGCATGCGGTCTAGCGTTGTCTTGTTGAAATATACACTGACGTCGTCCAAACAGGCGCCTCTAGATGGCACCATAGCTTGTTCCAGGATCTGTATATACGCTTCAGCATTGACGGTGCCATTGCAGATGTGCAAGTCTCCCATTCCATGGCCACTAATACAGCCCCAGACCATGACAGACGGTGGTTTCTGTACCAGACGCCTGTAGCACGCGGGAATATCCTTTTCGTCTTTGGTCCGGAGTGTACGGCGTCCATTATTTCCGTAAACAATCGTAAAGGTTGATTCATCGGACCACAATATGTTCTTCCAGCGTGCTTGGGACCAATTGCGATGGGCTCGAGCCCATATCAGACGGCGACGTTGCTGTCGTTTGTTGATGTATGGCTTCCGTCGTGCACAGTATAACTTAAGTTTGCATTTGTGGATGCACCGGCGTACAGTATTCAACGATAATGGCTTCCCGAAGAAATCGCGGGCCCACGTGGCTATGTCCGTAATCGCAGCATTCCTATGCGTGACGCAGTGACGTCGGAGGATCCGAAGAGCTCGAGCATTCAGAATAGGTTTTCTACCTTGACCTTTCCGAACTGTGATCTCACCACTATCTCGGTAGCGCTTGATAATATTATGTACTGTAGATGATGACAGGTTAAATCTTCTGGCTATTGCACGCTGAGAAACGTTGTTTGTGAATTCTTGAATGATTCGAACACGAAGATCTTCGCTAACTGGCTTGCCTCGACCCATTGTTCCGAATAAGTTACCTGAACGACGGATGGCAACTGTTATTTATACGGAATGTAGTACGACGTCATCATTCTAGATTATTCCCGAACAATTCGGAAGGTTCCACTACTAACGGCGCTTTCTACAACGTATGTCCCAACTATTTTGGAACGTGTTGCAACACCCCCATTCACAATGAATGTCCCGGCCACGATACAAAATGTTTTGGTGCACACAGTATATTTATGTCGTTTCATAAACGTATCTGCTATTTTGTATTCGCGAGAAAGTTTTGTTACATCATCCCTTTTTGTTTTTTCTATATATTTTGGACTGTCCCAACTTTTTTGGAAATGAGTATTGTAAATGTGTGTTCTTAAAACTAGGTAACCCTCTAACACAGTCTTGTTGACTTGTATTAAGTATATACAGTGTGTTTCATAATTGGTGTCCCGTCTTTAGGTCCAAATAACGACTCAAGGGGAACAGATTGGGGGAAAATGAATATTGATTATTTGGTTTTAATGTCCCCTAATTCAGAATAAAAACATTTCGCGTCCCTGGGGGTGAAGGGGTAAATTTTGAAAATTTTAATTTTGTTGGGGTAGGGGTTAGACCCCATGTGTTATTTAAAAAGTTGTAGAGCATCATGTAAAATGGGGGTTTAGCAAAAGACCCAGTGAAAAAATCTCATGCCCTGCCCCCTTTATCGAGTGGGTAAAGTGAAAGGTATGGCTAGCCGATGTGGACAAAAACCATACTTATTAGAAAACAGTAGGGCCTACATTTTGAAAATTAATAAAAAATGAATGAGAATGAATGAGTCGTTACCCTGAAAAGCTAATAATACTGTTTTCTAATACATTTTCAAATGTTCTGTTTTCTAATAAGTAATAAAATTCTAATAAGTTTCTAATGAGTTTTTCTGTTTTTGTCTACATTAGCTAACCATACCTTTTTGCCATACCTATGCCATACTTTTTTGCTAAATAATGTATTTGCTATTTATATGGCAAAAGCGTCGATGCCATATTTCTAGGCCTTCTTGTGAGGTCGTTAACCTATAGGTGTTTTAGTTGTCTCATTTATATTATAAGAATTAGGCTTACAATAAAACAGACCATTTAACTTAAATGCATAAAATAATTTGTCCATGCCTGCTATATACAGTAATTTTTTAATTGTGACCCACAAATTTAGCTCCTCCTTTGTCTAGACATGGACTTGCTACTAAATTTCGCCTAAGCTTAGGGCTGTACATAACATTATTCAATGTAACATCTTGCTTTACCCCATCAGTTACAAACTGAATTCTATAGTTCCCACTCCTTCAATGGGACTAGTGATTTCACCTATAGCCAGAGACATATTTGTGTTACTGACCACTTTATATGAACTAAACAACTTACAGTTGTTACAAAAATGGGTAGATGCAGCAGGTCAAAGACCCAAGATTCTTTATCATTTACATAATTTTCCTGATTAATAAAGGCTTCTGTTAAAAATGATTTATCAAATGTCTTTTCCACAAAAGTCTTATCTACTGAATTGAAATGACATTGGGAAGCTAGATGACCAAATTTCTGACATATAAAACATGGTCCTACTTTACACTTACTTTTCATCAACTTAGATGATTTGGTAACATATCGTTTTTTTCTGTATAGTAGTTTTTACCTTGTATGCATGATGCCCTTCTTTTCCTAAGTCAGTAGTACATTGTTTCACTCTGCTTTTTTCTGCCAATAGCTCTTTAAGCACTTTGTCAAACTTAAATTGATCATCTTTCCATCAATATATAATTTGAACAATCCCTTGCATATTTAAAGGTAAATACTTTATCAGTTGAAAGCTCTGATATAAGTCCTCCAGTGGGTGTCCTGCTTCTTTCAACTCATTCATAATTTTTTTCAGACGATCGGCGTAGAGACCAACATCTTCTCTTTGCTCTATTCTATAATTAAAAAAAGAATCTGACAGTTGTATGATTCATGCTCGGGAATCTAGCTTGAAGTGTTCTTTCAGTTTTCTCCAAGCTTCGGCTGCATCATCTGTGTCAGAAATCAATGTTCTATATTCCTTGTCTACACTTCAATAGATTGTTGACTAGGCTCTATCTTTTCTCATATTATATTCCTTCTTTCCTTTAGAGATTGCTGTTGTGTCGGGCTCCACTTCTTTTCCATTTATAAAACCCCAACAGCCTCTATCCATTAGAATAACTTTCACATCATTGATCCATGTATGGTAATTGTTAGCATTCAGTTTATCAATGGAGGGCTCCATGCCTTTTTAATTATAGTCAAAATGAAATCCAATAATTTCACTTATTTATTTTAAACTTCTTTTACTTCAGATCTTCTCTGCAATAGACACTCCTCTTCTAAAGACTTGGAAACATATTTGTACTGCAGGCCCATAATCCTGTTAGGCATACAACCCCATGTTAGGCTTCTAAAAAATACTGCAGAATGCATCAGTGTTTATTTTATAAAACACATACACTGGCGGGAAAAAAAATCCCAACACCACGAAGGACTTGTGCTAGATGAATGAAATTTGTACAGTATATTCAGCTATGGTATTTATTCGATTGATTCAAGTTTCAAGATTACAACTTATAGGGGGTGCCACCAGCACCACCCTGTACATGGTGAAAAGCACGGACTTTAGTACCAGCTGTAGTCGCCGCGCTGGTCTATGCACGCCTGCACATGTGCATGCATACGGTTGTAGAGATGCCGAATGTCATTTTGTGGTATGGCATTCCATGCCTGTTGTACCTGGATGGTCAGATCAGCCACAGTTGTTGCTGGTTGTGGAAGAGCCCTGACACGGCGTCCGACTATGTCCCAGACGTTCTCGATGGGCGACAGATCTGGTGATCATGCTGGCGATGGTAGGATGTGGACACCCTGAAGGGCACGTTGGGTTGCAGCGGCAGTGTGAGGTCGAGCGTTATCCTGTTGGAACAGCCCCCCTGGCATACCAGCCATGAATGGCAGCACAATGGGTTCAACAACCATCCGGATGTAAACATTTGCCGTCTTGGTGATTGGGATAACCACCAGGGGGGTCCTGCTGTCGTAGGATATCCTTCCCCATACCATAACGCCAGGGGTGGGGCCAGTATGCCGACAATGGATACAGCTCGGTAACGGGACTTCCCCACTCCTCCTCCTGACTCATGTGCGACCATCACTCTGACCCAGACAGAAACTACTTTCATCCGTGAAGACCACAGACCTCCATTCTGCTCTCCAAGTCACTCTGAAGACGTGCCGCACGGTGTTGAGGGGCAACAGGCAAACATGCCACAGGGCGCCTGGAGTGGAGGTCCTTGACCAGGAGACAGTTCCGAATTGTGCGTCGAGTGACGTTGGGTGCCACAGCAGCCCGAATGTCCGCTGCAGATGCTGTCCAATTTGCCACAGCCATCCTACAGATGTGCCGGTCAACCCTGTCTCCAGTGGCCGGGGGTGTTCCAGATCCTGGTCTCATGGTAAGCCTGCCTTCCCTGGACCATTGCTGCCAACCGTTGTACACAGAAGCAACGTCTCGACCCATGCGTTCTGCAGTAGCACGGAACGAAAGTCCACCCTCTCGAAGGCCCACTACACGTCCTCGTTCGAATTGGGTTAGCTGCCCATATTCAGGACGCAGTCGCCTTCGAGGCATGTTTTATGTACTCTATCACACACGTCCACAAGTGTCTGAAGAGACACAGACGTGTGTCTGATCTCCTTTATATCTGCCATTGGAATGTCTCATTTGCATGTACAGGGTGGCGCTGGTGGCACCGCCTATAAGTTATAACCTTGAAACTTGAATCAATCGAATAAATACCATAGCTGAATATACTGTCCAAATTTCATTCATCTAACACAAGTCCTTCATGGTGTTGGGATTTTTTTTTCCGCCAGTGTATTTTTATTAGAATAAAAGTCATCAAAAGAGGAGATAAAAGTACAGGGTGATTCAGTCAATTTCTGACCATTTCAGTACTGTGATTTATTGACCCATTAATGTTTACAAACTTAGCATTTCAGTATATTTTAGGCAGTTCGGAGTTTTTATTCCTGTGGAAAAGTCTTGATGATATGCTCAATGTGGCCACCATGAACGTTTTGAACTGCTCGCAGCCGAATGGTGAAGTTGTTCATAACTCTATGCAGAATTTCTGCATCCACAAGGGTGCAGCAGTCGAAGATGCTTTGTCGCAGCTGGTCTAGGGTTCTTGGTGCTGTAGTGAACACACTGTCTTTAAGGAACCCCCAGAGATAAAAATCACATGGGATAAAAATCACATGGGTTTAGGTCAGGACTCGTAGGGGGCCAAAGAAAGCCACCCCCGAATCGATCTGGAAACCTGTTTGAAATGACACGATTTCCGAATTTCCGATTGAGAAAGTCTAGCACTTAATTAGTTGTGTGAGGCCTAGCCCCATCCTGTCGAAACCATTTATGTCGAAGCGGTATACGTCTCCTTCCCAGCGCGGGGATGAAGAAGGTTTCCAACATGTTAAGGTAAGCCTGTGACATTACGGTGCCCTCAAAAAAGAACGGACCAATGATGCCTCTTTTGGAAATCGCGCACCAAGCCATAACCTTTCGTGGAGAAAGAGGTGACTTATGGATCTCATGAGGGTGCTGGAACCCCAAAAACGGACGTTGTGTTTATTAACGTCACCTGACAGATGGAAGAAGGCCTCATCTGACACCCACAGGTTGTCCACAATGTCCTGATTGGCCTCCATTTCTGCTCCAAACTCCATCGCAAATTGTTGTCGCTTCTATCTTCCAGTGTCTGTTAACTCCTGATAAACATGGATCTTATACGGGAACAGGTGTAAATCCTTTCTCAAAATTCGTCACGTCGTGGTATACGACAGCCCTCCTTCAATGGATAGGCGGCGAACAGATTTTTTGGTAGGGGAATCGACGAACCTTGTGCGAACATTTTTGACAACTTCGGCCATTCGATCACGAGCTTCGCTCCCGCCTTTTTTCTTGCCTTTAACACATCCAGTGGCACGAAATTGCTTGACAAAATCCATGATTGCTACCTGCCTGGTGCGTCTCGACACTGATACTCCTTCCGGGACTTGCTTTGCATGGTTACAGGTGATTTTGTCTCGAAATACCATTCAACAACCTTGCATTTCTGCTCTGTTGATAAAGCGGGTGCCATTTTTCAACAATACAATTTTCATCCAGCGCCGTTGCAACAATACAAACTCCAACTATTTAGAAATTTGATATGGCGATCATATTCTTTCAATTGTTTATCCCTAATGGACGTCATTGGAGTGAAATGGTCAGAAATTGACTGAATCACCCTGTATATGAAAATTATCAACTGACATTGACACTCATTGAAAACAGAAGATCTGACAGAACTGACATTGATACAAAGACACTCATTCAGAACATCTTTAAGAACAGTAAGTAAAATAAAACTTAGCAACACAACAAAGATGTATCATCTCATTGTTGAACATGAGGAAGCAAATACATTATTTAACATAAGTAAGTAAATACATTATTGAACATAAGAATGAAGATGTTATAGTTAACAAACTAGAACTCCTGCCGCCATATTGCAACGACGACAGCGATCCTCCTAGCTTCCATGATAGAAAGAAAGATTTTCCTCCTTACCATCGCAAAATTCGACGAACACAATTTGTTTGCTATTGGACTGTTCGTTTATGCCGTCCGAATATAAATCCTTCGACTATTCTTGTTGTAGTAACGATAAATGACTCTGTTGTTTGTGTCAGTTATTCCTATTGAATCTTCGTCTGCTTTGTGCAGATTCCCATCATTTTGGAAAGCCGACGAAAGCTATGAACTGTGGAATTTGATCAAATACTTCGATCACCTTCCTTTGCTGTTGGCAGACTTTTCAGAAAGTGTGGCCCAAAGGCTAATGTGCTGTGTATCAAAGAAATAAAGACTGTTTCGAATTTGTCGTCTTTTCGCCCATTTTTACGTGTTGACATCAAAACTCTTACCCTTCGAATCATTTACCAGTAAAAGAATTCTCGTTACCTTAATGTAATCGTTGGTGACCTTTATTTGACGTTCCACTGGATGAAAGTCTTATCACTGCAGTTTCATCTCTTCTTCAAGGAATTTCTCGCCTTCTTGTTGGCCTGCTGGAAGGACCTTCTGTGATCCCATATTCGCCGACTTCAGGGAACTCCATTCGTCGTCGGTCGGTCGCTCCTGTGCTGCCCAACACATCCGACTAGATTCTTCCATGACCATCCCGTTGTATTGCTTGTCGTCGCCGCCCGTCCTGTCCTTCGGACGAATGTCTTCCGCCAGTCTTCACGCCACTTCGTGTAGAAGTCCACCGCTCAGTCGAGCAGACGATCCACAAGCCAGTGCCACATGACATCAATAAAAGTGGTATGCATTTTCATTCTTGTTTTTGGGAGCCCCTCTTCCTCTGTCGAGTCTCCTCAACCACATTGTATGAGGCTAAACTAAACCCCGTATTTATCTGCTGAGAAATAAATCGAGGGGAAAAGGAACCTACTGAGATTTGTTGACCTAAACAGAGATAAATATAGAAAGGATTTCCTTTTTGCCTTAAATATTTCTGTGCTGAGCTCTTGAAAAGAGCTGTTCGAGCCATACATAACATACCCTCCATGACAGAAGTTTGGCAATTTCGTTTTTGTTCATGTTGGTGTAGTGTTCAAACAATTGTAAGTAAAGTATTCGTTTAAATCATAAATGTTAATTTGCATGTGTAGAATTATAGTAAAATAATTTTCTATGCTAACTTTATTAAACATTTGTATTGGTTTAGTTAATAATGCAATCAATAGATGGCATAAGTTCTAGTAATAATGAAAATTACATCTATTGTTCAAAACAATTTATTAGAAAGATTATTGCATGCATAATTGAAATAAGTCTTCCTCCAAGTAGTACGTTCAAATTTCTCTCGTCCAGTAAAGTTGATGTTTTCTTATATTAAATGGTTGCAATTCATTATGTCTTACCTAATTCATATCTTGGAAAGTCAAGCTAACGAAGTTTCCCGATTAAAATAATGCCAACGTCTGTATTAGTAAATCTTTCGAAAGAAAACTTTTGTAATTTTTCCAACAAGGTTATGAGCCCAGTAAGCCTAACTGCATGAGTAAGCCTACGTACTTCCACGCCGGACTTGCATGGAACCAGATGGGCGAAATATTCGGCGATCTTTTAATAGTGAATTGTGTATTTTATTCCCGAAATTGATACTGCTTGCTTTCTTCGTTTTTACGAATTGCAAAACGAATAAAAACATGGAACTTTCATCGATGTCGGCCGGGTCGAGTAGCGGATTCGCATTCGAAAAACTATAAACTCGAAACTATGCACATTGGAAATTTTGTATGTGCATGCTATTAAACGACCGTGGTTTATATAGATTCATCGATGGAACTGAAAAAGAACCGAGCGCAGATGCTAAAGAACGTGAAAAGACTGAATATAAAATCCGAAAGGCTTTATCAACGATCGTTCTTGGTGTGGAGGACGAATTACACGAACTCTTGAAGGATGAAACGGATGCCAAATCTGCATGGGAAGCTTTACGAAATGCTATGGAGCCCACTTCTCTGGCTCGAGTCGCAGTACTTCGCCAGAATTTCATCAACCTCAAGATGAAGGAGGGTGAGTTGATGGCCATTTACCTTAGCAGAGTGAGCAACGTAGTCAAGGATCTCCGTGATGCTGGGAGGAAAATTGAAGACGACGAATACGCCTTTCAAATGATCAGCGGACTTCCAGCAGATTTTGATGGCGTTGTTCGACAACTATATCAGCTTCCACAGATGGATTTCACTTCTGTAAAAGTTCGTGAAATGTTATTAATAGAATTTGATCGCCTGAGGCATCGTGATGAGGATGATGTTGTACCAACTGAGTCTTTCCCCTCAAGTATAAGAAAAAAATAATTCAAGAAGTCTGGAAAGAAATCATCAGAATCCTCTTTCAAAGGTCACAAGCCTGGACTTTTACCAAGGATTACCCAGAGGATAATGGGTCTTCTTCGAAGGAGAAGAAGCAACAGCGATTGAAATCTGGCAGAAAAGGAGCAATGCATGCAGAAGATAGTTCTGTAGAAAAGGCATCGCAAGTTTTTGTACTAGACTCAGCAGCTACGCACCATATTTGTGTGAACAGAGACTGGTTTTCAACGTACACTCCAGTTCATGATGGAACAGTAGACATGTGTGAGGGTTCTTCGAAGTTTGTTAGAAAGGGGAATGTCCAATTCAAAACTTCTGCTGGATATGATTTGACCTTTAGAAATGTTTACTATGCTCCCAATATGTGTCGAAATCTTTTATCAGCACGACTTGTCCTAGAAGCAGGTTATAAAATTAATTCCAAAGGAATCGATCTTCTTGTGTATGAAAAGAATGGTGAACTCGTCTTCAAAGCACCTTTAAAGAGCAATTTTTTCGTCATTCAAGGCCATATTGACATATCGAAAAAGGACTGTATTAGAAGTAATAAAGACTATACTATAAAGAAGAAGCCCGAAGTGAGTCTAGCAGAACATGGAACCTTGACTTTTGGTATGAACGCTTTGGACATGCAAATTTTGACACAATTAAGAAAATGGCCAAAGATGAAGCTCCTTCGAGGTTTGGGCCAACCAGTAGGAGATTTTTCGACATGTGTGGGTTGTCGCATTGCAAAATCAACTAAGGCCAGCCATCCGCATTTAGAAAAGAGGAGATCAACCAGGCCCTTAGAATTAGTACACAGCGATGTGTGGGGCCCGGCACCAACAAAGTCTCAAGGTGGAGCTTCTTATTTCGTCTCGTTCGTAGATGATTTCAGCCGCCATGTATCAGTGTACACCATGGAAAAGAAGAGCAATGTGTTGAAATGGTTTCAGCAATATCGAATCTACAGCGAACGCCAACTTGGTTTATCAATCATCTGCCTTCGAACAGATAATGGTCTAAGAGTTTTGCTCCAAACAATTTGAAGAGGATTTGGGAAAACTTGGCATCAAACATGAACGAACTAATACATATTCACCGCAGATGAACGGCGTTGCCGAAAGTCTCAACCGGATGCTTTTGAAAGGTGTTAGAAGATTGTTGCAGGCTTCCAGAGTACCTCATCGTTATTGGGGAGAGTTGCTGAAAACGACTGCATTCTTAAGAAACTGTACAGCGAGTAAGGTAATTGGAGGCAGCGTTCCAGAAGAGTTGTGGTCCGGATGGAAACCAACAGTAGTTCATTTGAAACGAATTGGATATCTAGCTTTCTGTCATCTAGAAAAACATAAGTGCTGCAGCAAATTGGAGGGAAGAGCTCGCCTCGGCGTTCCTCTTGGCTACACTTTCCATACAAGAGGTTACCGAATTTGGTTTCCAGATGACAATAGTGTCAAGGAATCAAAACGCGTTGAAAACTACTGCCGATCCAACAACATATTTTATGATCCATCGCAGTTTGACTTCAGTACAAAGAACTTGACTGGGACTGTTGCGTTCAGTCGAGGTAGAAAAGTGATTGGCCCTGAAAATTCATCAGATAACGAACGACTAGAAGCAAATTGTGTAGAAGTTAAAATACCTTCTTACAAGGATGCTCTTGAATCTCCACAATCTTCTTCCTGGCAGTCAGCTATGAGTGAAGAAATCGAAGCTTTGAAACAGCGGGGAGTCTTTGAAGAAGTCACGCAACCAGAAGATGTGAAACTAGTTGAATCTCGCTGGGTGTTTGCCTTGAAATACTTCAGTGATCAGCCAAAGAAAATTGCAAGATATCGAGCACGTCTGGTGGTGCAAGGTTTCAGTCAACGACCAGGAATAGATTTCTATGAGACCTACAGCCCTGTAGTCAATTTCACCTTGGTGGTTGTATTCTTCATCGTACTAGTAGTCCTGAAGGGGTGGTGCCACATGCATCTGGATGTCAAGTGTGCATATTTGTACGGCGACTTGGATGTTGATATCTATTTGCAGCCAGCCCCCCTGGATATGTTCCATAACAAACCTCTACTCTGTGGAAACTGAAGAAAGCACTTTATGGTCTCCATCAGTCTGGTCGTCAATGGTACAGAGAACTAGATTCAACTTTTAGAAAGTTAGGCTTCGAGAAGCTACAAGCAACAAATTGTGTATACTTGTATTGGGTTCCATGGTATATGTCGATGATTGTGCTGTATTCGCAGAATCTCAATATGATTTAGAGGCTGTAGTTGATCGAATTGCCAGCGTCTATGAAATCAAGAATCTTGGACATTTGAGGAATTTCCTATCTGTTGAGTTTATACAAGATGAAGATGGTGTATACTGGATGCACCAACATCAATACATTGAGAAACTCTTAAATAAGTTCCCGTCAGCGAAAGGGATTCCAGTCTACATCCCATTGAAGGTTGGAATGGAATTTAGTCGGCGAGATGTCCAACAGATAATGCCAGCACTAGTAAGATGAATCGGGTACCCTATCGTTCATTAATAGGTTCCCTGATGTATTTGACTCAATGGGCAAGACCGGACATTCTGCATTCAATTATACTACTGTCCCAATTCAACAGTAGTCCAGGAATCAAGCATTGAAACTGTTTGCAGCAGGTCCTAGATTATGTTGCCACTACAAAGAATCTAAGTATAAGGCTAACGCCAAACAGCACGAACGTCTTACAGTTCTGTACGGACTCGAACTGGGCAGCAGATTTGGATGATAGCAAGTCAGTTAGTGGTTTTATTGGTTTCGTTTTTGGAGTTCCAGTAACCTGGCAGTCATCGAAACAGAAAAGTGTCGCACTGTCGACAATGGAAGCCGAGTTCCTAGCTATGTCCGACACAGTTAAGGAACTCCTATGGCTGCGTCGAATTCTAGAAGAATGTGAAGGACTGTTTTCACCTCTGGGGACTGTGAAACTTGTTTGCGACAATGAGTCAGCTATCTAATTTGCCCGTAATGGAACTGGACATTTCCGATCTAAGCATATTGATCTCCGCCATCGCTTTGTACAAGAGGAACTAGAAAATGGAAATTTCATCCTAGATCGAGTTTGATAGTAAGAATAACATTGCGGACTTTTTCACGAAAATTCTAGTTAAAGAAAACTTTGAATTTTTTCTTAATAAGTTATTATTGTAAATAGTTTAAGTATAGCACAGAAAGGGGTGGAATTGTAGAATTATAGTAAAATAATTTTCTATGCTAACTTTATTAAACATTTGTATTAGTTCAACTAATAATGCAATCAATAGATGGCATAAGTTCTAGTAATAATGAAAATTACATCTATTGTTCAAAACAATGTATTAGAAATATTCTTGCACGCATAATTGAAATAAGTCTTCCTCCATGTAGTACGTTCGAATTTCTCTCGTCTAGTAAAGTTGATGTTTTCTTATATTAAATGGTTACAATTCATTATGTCTTACCTAATTCATATCTTGGAAAGTCAAGCTAACGAAGTTTCCCGATTAAAATACTGCCAATGTCTATATTAGTAAGTCTTTCGAAAGAAAACTTTCGTAATTTTTCCAACAGCATGTTAATGAAGATGGGTTTATTTCTTTTCAATTGAGCCATCGTTTCTCGATTTGGGATTTATTTGAAAGAGAAAATTCCAAGTTAACCAAAGAGAACGCAGGACAAAAATAAGGCAATTTAACAAATCAAGACAAAAGTATGGCGATATACATTTGTTTATGTAAAGTTAGAATTGAATTTTTCTTTGAAGTTGCCTGTATGCAAATGATAGCGTATATTATTGGCCGACACTCATATTCAAATGATGCACTGAATATAAAAGTTTGAAATTCGCTCTAAATAACCAGAACTCTTCGATATGCCACCAACCAAGCAGATTGTTCAAGATAACAGAGATCTGATTATTTATAAATGGAAAGCCAACCAGAAGCAGGTGGACATTGCAAAGGACCTGAATTTAGACCCGAAAGCCTTCAACAAAATCATTCTGAAGTTTAAGATAGGGAATTCAGCAGTCCAACCACATTCTGGAAGAAAACTGATCACCACAGCAGAGCAGGATAACCACCTAAAACTACTTATCAAGGAAAATAGATGAAAATCTTCAGCCAACCTAACCTCAGAATGAAGTCATGTAATCAAAAGGACGGTGTCGAGGAAAACGACCATAAGAAGAATAAAAGAGTTTGGGTACGCCTTCCGGTCTGCAAAGAAAAAGCATTTGGTGACTGTGTGCCCTGGCGTGCATGGGAGGGTGGATGCTGTAAGGAACCCCTGACGAAAATTCACCCCCAAGCACAACAGGAGCGGGTTTTTGGACTTGCGCGGAGTGAATGTTATATTCGCAAGGAGTAGAGGTTGATAAATGATAAATCATTCATTTTAATTAATTAAAGATAATAATTATGAATACATATCATTAATATTAAAAATTGGCGCCCCACATTAAAATACAACATAAACTTTAACAATTATATCAAAAATTATCCAACAACCAATTAACTTTTTAAAACAACGCAAAATATCCTAAATTGACAGGCATTTAATTGAAAACGTGCACCAGCACATGGGAAGCCAATGAGCCAATCATACTACATGACCAATCTGTAATGCCTACAACCCAGGCTGCCAGTACCTGACGAGAGTGAATAGATTGCGAGAACTACCCCACGAAAGCGTCACGCCCTCCTTTCTTTTGTTGCCAATCAGTGCTATATATTAGCGCTGCACAAGCTTGGTCAACCAGGGGAGAGAGCATTAACCCCTCAACAATCTTTGGACTTTTCACTGTCCGCTCATAGACGCCGTAGACTCACGCCGTAGATTCACTCGCGTATCATGTTGCTATCATTAAATAATTATTTTTTTTAACGATTATTATTAACGGGACAATTCACACCAATACATGTAGGCATGCTTTTAGTAAACGCTCATAGAACACCCCCACATGACAGGCTTCGCTTCACAGACGCTAAACGATTATAAGCATCGTTTATTGTAAACATTTATGTTTAACTTATTCAAATTTAACACTAGTCGATCGCTAATTAACGCCAGTGTTCTTCAGCGCCATGCCATGAAAAAACTTAACTCTAAATTGGCTAATAGTCTCTCATATAGTCTCTCATAAGAGAATTAACTGTCGATCATGAATTATTAATTATAATCGTCACTTTCTTTTGAAATGCACCTTCCCAAACGTTAATTATTCCCACTGGTGATCATAACTTCAAATATGTCAGTAATAATAAAATAGAACGATCTCACCGCTCTGCCGCTGATTCATTCTCATCTTGGCTGGGAAACTTCGTGCTAAACGAGTTTCTTCATGTAACGTTTGCTTTCGTCGTATGAAAGTCACGCACATCGAAAAAAAAAAACATCGATACAGTCAATTCACAGGCCAGGTTATTTAGAACTAATTCATAAACACTATACAAGCCTGTTTTTTCATTAAAAACTAATAGTTAAAGGCAGAAGACACATCCAAACATCGCTGCTAGCACGGGAGGGGGAGGCTCGGACGATCTTTTTTTTTTTTTTTTTTTAGCGACGCTTGCCTGCAAAGCATAAAAAACGATCGCTCGCTCTCTCTCAACAATCTCCCATTCCCTCCGGGTTTGTTGAGGCTCAAATACTGAGAAAAACTGCCCCAACAATGTTGCTAAAGATTATCCAAACAATTGCGGCAGCCTCCCTCATAACTTAAAAAAAAGCTACTTCCAACAATCGGGAAAAATACAACATGCGTACTAAAAAAAAACAATTTCCTATACAGCAAACTGACTTATTTTTATTTAAAAATTCCACACACTTGATCCATATTCGTAACCAAACTCACCACAAAACACTTACACAACTACCGCAAAACGATCGCTACAAAACTCATTTATTCAACAAATACACTTAAAACACAGAAATTTGCATAAACGACACCAACCAACTGTAAAACGAACACAAAATACAAAACGAACTCAAAACACTCACTGACACTTGTCACAACTGCAGCCATGAAAAGGATACGATTCAGCTGGGCTAAACATTACATTAATTGGGTCGAAAAAGACTAACAACAACTAATTTATAGCGATGAAAGTTGCTTTTACTTCTACAATGACGGGAATGTGAAGGTAATGAGACAAAAAGAAGAGACTCATCGAGCTTGCATCAGACAAAGTGTCAAATTTCCAAGAGGTGTTATGGTTTACGGAACTATTTGTAATGAAGGCACAGGTAGTGCGTTTTGTAGATGGAACAATTAATAATGACCGCTACATCGACATTATGATGGATCATCTCGTTCCAACCTAAAAATTTTTTCTTCCCAAATAACGCGTTCACGTATCAACAAGACTGCGCTCCTTGCCATACAGCCAAAAAAACTATGGCCTGGTTCGAAGAACAAGGTATTTCAGTTCTTCTATGGCCTGGGAATAGTCCAGACCTAAACCCAATAGAGGATGTGTGGAATTTTATGAAGCGATACTTCAGAACTCATAATCCCAAAAGTATTGAAGATTTACGAGTTATTGTAGAAGAAGCATGGTGTAGATTCGCAAGGGAAGACTGCAAGAAGTTAATATCTTCTATGCCGTGAGAATTCAAGCAGTCATTGCAGCCAAAGGTGGTTTTACTCGATATTAGGTAATACATGTATATCGCCATACTTTTGTCCCAATTTTGTAAATAGCCAAATTTCTGTCCTGGGTGATTTTTCATTAATTTAGGTTTTCTTCAATAGCAATACTAAAATCAGGAAACAGGTTGTCCCGGAAAGACGTACAGTGTGTTCATCCATATGTCAATAAACATTTAATATTTAATGTATACTTTCATTAAAAATTGATGAACATTACATTAAGAAAAAAGCAGAATAAAAAAGTCGCCAAACTTTTGTCATGGAAGGTAGATGATAATGTTGCAAGCTGCAAGTGGATGGCCATGATTCAAAAGATGAGTCCCGTATTGCAATTTACTATCTTTCTTGTGTTAGAGGATGTCTGTTCCTGGAATCTGTTTGTGAATTTTTATGTCAATAATCAGACATAATAATTGCCATAAATGTTGCAGGAGATCTCGTATACGCCTTTTTGACATAAGTTGTAGGTAAGGGTTGGATAAGTGCGAAATTTAGGGCATTGTAATAAAAGAGAAAGTACACAAGCTCCTGAGTTTACACTGTCAACTTTTATGAGGATGCTTAGGTCGAAGTGGATCATTTATCTGTGTTTTTGATGATATTTTGGCTATATCAAATTACAAAA
This sequence comes from Rhysida immarginata, assembly GCA_023313115.1. Classification (NCBI taxonomy): domain Eukaryota; kingdom Metazoa; phylum Arthropoda; class Chilopoda; order Scolopendromorpha; family Scolopendridae; genus Rhysida; species Rhysida immarginata. The sequence goes on from JAHWFO010026046.1 coordinate 219,049, forward strand.
AAAAAAAAAATTGTAATTGGATCCCGATTCATAAATTTAAAAAAAAAAAAAAAAAAAAGGTACAGGAATTAACATCAAAAATTTTTAACCGAGCCCATTTAAAATTTTATGCCTAATATATTGATGCAAGTGTTAATAAATATTTCAAACAAGGCAGGAAAATTCTACACTGACAAGTTGAAAAACTTTGGAGCACATTTAACCTTAATCTATAATGCTTTTGACATAAGTTTAATATAAAATTTTTATTATGTTATACAACTATAACATAAATGTAATATGACAGGAGGTAGAAAAAAAAAAGGATGAGACACAAGAATCCTGGAATAAAATATAAATTACTTGTATTATTTGTATTATAAATGTAATATTGAATTTTTATTAACTTATATACTGTAATTTTAACATATGCTGATCAGCCAAAATATAATGACCACCATTACTCTATGAGAATGCACTTCTTGTAATGACCTAAATGGCATGTGACAAGATGAGAATGCTATTTCACGGCGGCCAGGAATAGTGAGGCCTAATTTTGTCGACTATGTGTGCATATAATGGGGAAGACTATTTATATTAGAGCAGGATTGTAATGGCTCGAAGGCTAAGAACAAGTATCTCTGAAACGGCATGGCTCATCGGGTGTTCGTGAGCTGCCATGGTTAGTTAATATGATATGGGAAGGATGGTAAAAACAGCAGTAAACTTTGAGGCATTGGACTTCCATCCTAATCAAAAAAATGTGGTCACAGGAGACTAACCCGCTTGGTAAAGGTAAATAGATGGCTGCTGATGGCTCTATGATGACTCAATGTAATGAGATTATTTGAAAAAGTGGAAGGAAAAATTCTGCGACCTGGATTTGAACTAGGAACCTAATGTGTCATATACTTGATGCCTCTACGTATTGGGCTATCGCAGACACCTGGACAGCTATGCTGTCACTAAGCTTAAAGACAACTAAGTTGTCAAGATGGCAAGCCCAATGGGAGGCGGGCACCCGGCTCACAGATCGAGAATTTCTCCTATCCAACTATCAGAAAGTTTGATGAATACACATAATAAGTAATAATATAAACTGGAGCTGAATCTCCAAACATCAGGCAAAGATATTATTTGAAAAAAATAGAAGGAAAAATTCTGCGACCTGGATTCGAACAAGGAACCTCAAATATCAAATGCTCAATTGGTAGAGGCGTCGGTTGGTAGAGGCATCTCAAATTCTTGTAATAACGAACTTGGTTAAGATGAACACCTCATTATTATGAATTATTTTTTGGGTCCCTGCAAAGGGCAATTGAAATGTATGCTATTAAATTCAGATAGAACGAACTGTGAACAAAATTTTTGCCTGAATAGCCCCAAAGTGCATTATCACGAACTTCAGTACTTGCAGAAGTCACACTAGGGCGTGCAAGTGGATGGGAAATAAATGACGCGCACACATACAAACTGCTTATATTGGGATCCCCTCAAATTCGTTAAAATAAGATTTTATTGTAATATCTTTGCCTGATGTTTGGAGATTCAGCTCCAGTTTATATTCATTGTTTATTAATAAGTAATATTGAAGTATTTTAAGGGTACAGAGGTAACAATATAAAAAGCAAAGTGATTTAATGACAAGTAATTGGGGTTATCCAATAACTGAAAAGGAATTAACAAAGTTACAAAGTATGATAAATTAGTTAAGTGGAGGATAATATAAAACTACAGGCTGTAAATAAGTTACAAATGACAGAACAGCATGATGAGAATCACCTCATGGCCAGAACCATAGCACGGTTCCACATTGTTGCGGATGGCATTGGGGCATATATAAGAACAGGATACTTACTGGTATGACGATTCATGGAGGCCTGATCATGAAGTCCGAAGAGAGCAAGAGAAAAAGGTCCATCTGCATATGAAATCAAACTGCTGAATGCTTGCCCTCTTCCACATGCACCCGCTTATATAGAGTGTTTCTAAATGTTTATTACTCAAAAACTATTACAGATTTTAACGTGACTGTTTTTATTCACAAAGAAAAACTCAAAAAGTTTCTTAGCATGCCTTAATAATTTTTTTTTTTAATTATTATTATTATATCTTCTATTATATTGTTTTTAACTGAAATTCATTCAAAAAGTGTACATACTGAAGACGGGATAAAAATCCTGAAAACTTTTTAATACATTTCAAGTTTGTCATCTACGTGCCTACGAATCATCGAACTTTCATCATAGACCTTCTTCACCTGTAACTGTGTGCCTCCCTGTGTTTGTGTAACATTTCTTCAATAGATCTTCGTTTCTTCTGTGTTTCATCTACATAAGCTCCACAAGACCTTTGTTTCAATTGTGTTTTGTCCTTCAACCTTTACATTATCAATCGGGTGACTTTTTTTCATTGTTTCTATTATTTAGTTTCTTTTAATTAAATGGAGTTTTATTTATTTTTTAATTAATATGCCTTAATAAATTTCAATGTGCCCCCCATTTATGGCGTGAAGGACGTCAAAGCGAAACTCTATTTTCTCCTGTGTTCGGGCTAGCATTTCGGGGATGATTTCGGTGATTGTTTCAGTTATTCTATTCTTGAGATTTTCAATGTCACCAATGTTGGTCTTGTACACTCTGTCTTTCACATATCCCCAGAAGAAAAAATCCAGAAGGTTCGCATCGGGTGAGCAAGGGCGCCAAGGGATTGGCCCATCCCTTCCAATCTATTATTCTGGAAAGTTCGTATCAAGCCACTGCCTAACTTGCAGGACCCAGTAAGGGGTGCTCCATCTTGTTGGTAGATTGTGTTGGGCTGCAGTTCTTTCACCTGTGGAATCAGGTGATTTCCGGCATATCTAGGTAGGTTGCAGTGGTAATGGTGTCTTCAGCGAAAAAGAAAGGTCCGATTACTCGATCATGCATTAAACCGCACCAAACATTAACGTTTGGGCTGTCGCGTGTATGCTCCCTTAGAATGTGAGGGTTTTGTGAGCCCCAAATGCGGCAGTTGTGTAGGTTTACTGCTCTGGAATTATGAAATGTAGCCTTGTGACGATGCTGATAAATGCGTGTTTCATGGCGTCTAATTAGCCCTTAATTGGGTGGTGTCATTTTCCGAACCCGAAGACTACAGCCCTGCCATGTCGTGCACCACGCTATGCATGTCATTACCTATTCTAAAAATTAACGCTAAACCTTAACTGACCGTATAGTGGCATATTATTTAATTATATCTTAATACAGATAACCTACCTTGTGGCCGCAAAATTAACAAAACAAACCCTTAACCTACCAATCAAGAGGCTAACTCCCCATCTTAAATAGCATCAAATCCAGAAACGACCCAACTAAAACCTGTTATGCGGAATTAATTAACTGGAAGCATGGAAGATTACAATAAACTATTGTGACATATGAATATGTCCCTGCGAATATATAACTGTATGATAATTTGTTTCAAAATTATATAAAAAGGGGGGAATAGGGAAAGATCAGGCTGGGGATTTGGATGAAAGTGATGAGAGAGGTAGAGCGAGCAAAATGACGATGCTTATTAATTGTGAACATTTATGTCGTTTTTATTTTCTTTTTGTATTATTCTTGTTTTAAGTGTTCAGATGTACAATTTTGGCAATTCGCTGTAGGCTTAAAAGTAGGGTTACGGAACACCAGGAAATAAGTGAAGTAATTTTTTTTTCTCTTTCTTTGATGGGGAAAGGGGGGAACCGCTATAGGAAGGGAAGGAATATAGAACAAAGGGGCAGTGGAAATTCAAGGAAAATAGCAAGTTCAAGGTCAGAGTTCCTCGGCATAGAGAAAGGAGAATTCTAAGAATGAGAAGAAAAGAGAGATGAAATTTGGTGGTGGAGAGAGAGAGTTGAAATGTAGTAGTGTGTGGTTTGCAGTTGAGAGAGAGAGAGTTAAAATGATATAGTGTATGGTTAGCAGTCGACCGAGAGAGTTGAATATAGTGTATGGTTAACAGCCGAGAGAGATAGATGAAATGTGCCAGCCGAAAAGAGCAGCGAGCGGATCGTAGATGATATAACGCCGAAAGAAAAAGCCGGAGTCGGAACAGCACCGGGAGGTCAGGACGACCCTTTACCCAAGCCAAGCGGACGACATCGGTGTAGCCGACGAGCTGGGAAAGGCGAGCGGCGACCATCGGCCAGCGCGCCAGAGCCATAGACAAGGGCGACGACCGATGCGAGCGACGAACGGACAGATCGCCGGGAGAGAGCTGGGACCAACACCGGTAAGCTGAGACCATACGTAGCGTGAGCACTATTACTCGGTGGGGCAGGACGGGGCGAGAAGGCGGGCCTTGTGGGTTCTAGCAGGGCGCTTCTCGAGTCCTGAGCCGGTAGTAGTGGCTAATACGTGGGACGGTTTCAGCGGACCCGGTGTGGCGGCGACCCAGGACAGCGAGCGATAACCGGAGAACGAGGTACGAGGACGGCACAGCGGAGATTCTGTGGAGACAGTACGACAGGACGGCGGAGTTCGACGGCGCCGGCGAGGTATCAACGTTGGAGGCGACGGCAGCAGATCGACACGAGCCGGGATCAAGTTGAGAAGGAAAAAGGTAGTGAACATTTATTCTGGGCCCACGCGAGTGAGACTTTTCTTTGATTAGGAACCCTTTTATTTTTGTTATTTTGTGCAAAAAGTAATAGACAGATCTGATTAAAGAAGGAGCTAATGAGACAATTCTAAAAGCTAGTTAGTGAACTTTTTTTTTTTGATGAGGAACTCTGAATAATTTTACTCTAGATTTATTAAGGGATTTAGAAATCGGGACCTTTTATTTCCAGTTTCGTTATACGACAGCGAGTTGCCAATTGATACATAATCATTTTCTATTATAATAATGTTTTTGAGATTGTCTATGTTGTTTTGTAGATTAAGTTAAATATTAATTCCTTTTAGGTACTATCTTATTATTTTTTTTTTATATATGTGTTAATTCAATCAGCCAAATAGCGGTTGTTATTCTTTTGACTTACGTTATTTTTTTTTATTTTACATATTTTGCTTGGCATAGTAATAAAAGGTTAGAGATCATAATCCGTGTTTATTTTTGCTCATTGCGGTCACATAAATTTTCAGCCTGAAAAGGGGGGTAGGTAGCGGAGGAAGGATATAATTATAAAGGAGTCACTATACGATCACGGGGAGGAATAAAAGGGGCTTTTTAGAAAATTTTAAGGCAAGTAGGACACAAGTAGACGGTAAGTATAGGCGATATTTCGTGCACAATAGACGTAGGTATACGGCGATATACTATTAGGTGTATGATAGAAAAATTCCGTCACACTATAAAGAGCAGTTTTATTTGCCAGTAACATAAAATAATTAGGTGAAATAACCATTACCATAATGCATACATAAAATTATAATAAATAAAGAAAAGAAACTTTGAATGGCATAATAAATCACAAACTGATGTAACAAATGAATGTAGCTTTGTTAAATCTCAAGAAATTAAAGAATAACACAAGAAACATAAATCAAAGTCCCTACCCCCTATGATTTGGCACCCCGTTATGCATAACACTAATTCACTCATTTGAGATTAAAAGTCATTTCTTCCTACCAATACACTGTGATTCTGAATTGTACAGTCACATAACTGAAATCATACCAGAGTTCCGTTCAACACTTCGTTGGGCTGTCGATACACTGCTACCTCCAAAGGGATCCATGTTCTCCACCACTGCCGCCGTTGTCTGCTCCACATTGCTTGGCTCGCCTGGCTACCAATTCGCTACGCCGCTATACCGCCAGTGCGGCCTCCCTCCGATTCACTTCTAGATGGTGGACAGCCGGTGGTTCCCACTTACAGCCTCGGGAGCCGCAGTTGCCATCTCCGCCGTCGCTTGGTGCTTCACAGGCTCCATTGCCTCGTGGTCGCTGTGTTTTCTACACATAGCTGTCGTACACCTTCCGTTTGACACCGTACCTGTCCGGCCTCCACGCTGAGGCGAGTCGTGTCTCGGCTGCCCGACGCGGAGCCGAACTCTGCTATGCTGCTTCGTGTCCCGCAATCACATGGTCTCCAAACTCTCGATCAGTCCGCACAACTTGTCACCAGAGCTGTATCATGATTGATTCTTAATTCTTTTTTGTCAACACCTTTTCTCTTCCACAAAAGTCCCGCAGAAAAAATAAAAATAATAATAACCTAGCCAATCGGTGTTTCATGCGCTCGCTCCCACACCCGCTTCCCTAATCCCGATGACTAATCGCCTACCCCCTCTCTTTCCTTCCCACCAACAAAACTTTCCCGCCAAAAAGAACAAGGACAAAGGGCCAGCAACGAGGCCTAAAACACCGACTGACTAAAGTAAAATTCCTCTCCAATAAATATCATTGACAATAATATCCTTTGCAAAATGAATAACAAATTTTTAGTTGCTAAATAGATACGAGAAGTCAATCTTCCATGCCGCCCGTTTTAATAATTAGAAAACAACACATGTTTGGATAAATTATTCCAAACATGTAGTGATATATTACAATATGTCACAGCCTCATCAGAAAATAAAATGTCCTCAAGGAAGATGGGGTCATTGTCGAATTTTTGGATCGTATCCCCAGCAAACTTCTTGCACTTTGGTCGGTCATCTGGCTTCAGTTCATGCATCATCTTGATTTTGTAGGGTGTAAGACGAAGGCGGTGCTTCACTATTCTATGTACGGAAGTCATTGGCATATCCACTTGATGAGCCGCTTGGCGAAGTGATTTACGGGGACTACGATCGAACGCCTCCCTGACCTTTTCTACACTGTGGTGTCGCTGAAGGTCTACTAGCACCCTTGTAACAGGCTGCCTGTGTTTAAAATTTTTTCATGTCATAGCTTAATTGACTTACGATTTGGAGGATTCTTTTTAAACTTTGTTTTGAACATTCTCTGAAATGTATCATTGACTTAAATTCCACAAGCCATAACACGCATTGAGCTTTTTCTTGAACACTCGCCATTGTTTACTGCGTCCTGCGATAAATGGAACAACGCACCAACAACGATACCATGCACCAGCCGCGTGTTTCATTATCAACTCACGTGAGGCTAAGAAACTTTTTGAGTTTTTCTTTGTGAATAAAAAAAATCATGTTAAAATCTGTAATAGTTTTTGAATAATAAACATGTATAAAACAGGAGATAATTTAGAAACACCCTATATATCCCCTGGAACTATCCCAGCCATCCACGCGAGAAGGCTTGCTTCTCATTCGTCAACACCCGTTCTGATGGTGGCGCCATCTGTTGGTGGTGGTGGGAAGCATTCATAACATCATCGATTTTACACACTGTTGCATCAGATATCCTGACCACGTGGGGGTGTGAAAGTTACAAGTTCGTTGTAATTGACGCATGTTACAACTACCCTTCTCTTGAGGAGTGCCCGAGATCTCTAATGGCTCAGTCATCACATTGCTATTAGCCCTAGCTGGGTTCACTGGGTCTCTCCCGTCATGGAGTCGGCGATAGTTGATTCAAGGGTGGCATTGAAGTCCATATCGACCTTGAACCCTTGTGTGCGTTACCTGAATTTGGTTGATTAAGTAGCTCTCCTTCCATGTTGTGGTCAGGTTGTGAGAGCTCTGGTTCCACCCTGGGAGCACAGACAACTGTAGGGGCTTCATCTTCCTCCTCTTCCATCTCTTCGTCACTGGCTGGAGGTTGGGGCTGCCAACTTCTGGGTCTGTAACGATTTCCCCCTGAACTTATATTGCTCCAAGCAACCTTTAAACAGTCAATGTGAACCAACTGGAATATTTTTGTGCTCGTGTTTTGTATCTCATAGTTAACAGGACTGATCTGTCAGGTAATGCGGTAGGGGCCCCCATATTTACAGTTGGACCAAAATAAAACTCGCCACTGAAAATTTCTAAGTCCAACGGAAGCGGTCCACAAAGGGGTGAGTGATTCTAGAAGGAAGAACGCTGAGCGCTACCATTTAGTTATTCAATAAAGGAGACAATGATCTAAAAAGTGTACGATTTGTGTATTATTTACGATTATGTACACCTCGTCTAGAAATCGACTCGTTCCATTTAACGTTAACGCCTGCCTTAATTAATGGTAGCGTTCTTCCTTCTAGAATCGCTCACCCCTTTGTGGACTGTTTCCACTGAAATTTTCAGTGGCGAGTTTTTTTTGGTCCACCCTATATGTCCAAGTTTGTTTTTATCCTTTCCCTTCAAGGTACTTTTTCTCTGTACCAAATGCCACGCAAGCCCTACGAAGGATTCAGCCAACAGATGGGCTGCCTGTACGGTATTGGTCCCAGAGTAAGGTGGACCACTTAGATGGTAGTGAGAGAACGAGGCATACACCAAAAATTGTGAGTTGCAACTAAAAACAGTTAATGATCAAAACATAATAATGATTTACATGAAATTTTGGGGGCTGCAGATAATTATAATAAAATTAAAATATAAATTAAGCAACAAAGTTATGGGTTCTTTGTATAATTAGCTACTCCACAACATCAGAACAAGAAACATAAAAATATTAAATATCACTTATAACACTAAGTGAACAACTGACCTTGCAGTCCAGTTATGGCCTTCGCATATACAGGGTGTCCCATCTTTAGGTCCAAATAACGGCTCAAGGGGAACAGGTGGGGGGAAAATGAACATTGATTATTTGGTTTTGATGTCCACTAATTCCGAATAAGAACATTTCGCGTCCCTGGAGGTTAAGGGGTAAATTTTGAAAAGTTTAATTTTGTAGGGGTAGGAGTTAGACTTCGTGTGTTATTTAGAAAGTTGTAGAGCATCATGTAAAATGTGGGTTTAGCAAAAAACCCGGTGATAAAAATCTCATGCCCTGCCCCCTTTATCGAGTGGGTAAAGTGAAAGGTATGGCTAGCTGATGTGGACAAAAACCATACTTATTAGAAAACAGTAGGGCCTACTTTTGGAAAATTAATGAGAATGAATGTGTCGTTACCCTGAAAAGCTAATAAACTCGACTGGGCTCTCCCCCCCCAGGAAAAACATTATGAAATTTGAAAACTGTTCATGGGAAATGGGAAATGTGAAATGAAAAACGGATGTAGAGGTGTTCATACAGAAAAGCATTCCTCAGTTTACAGTCTTTGTAAACGTCATTGGGAAATTGTAAAATGAAAAACGAAAGTTTGGCCCATCTACCTTGATGGGAAATCAAATAAAAAAAAAAATTTAAACAATATGTTCAATGTGGTTGCCATCGACCACAATGGATGTCTGCAGATGCTGCATGTACTTACTCTGCATACACGCAACATTGCAGGGGTAACAGAGCGGACTGCGCGAATGATTCAGTTTTGCAAATCCACCAGATCTGGAGGTGGAGTGGCGCAAACCAGAGCCTTCAAGTAGCCCCACAGGATAAAATGTAGGGGTGTCAAATCTGGTGACCATGGTGGCCATGCTATTGGACCATTGGTCCCAATCCACTGGTCAGGAAATGTGGCTTGAATTAAATCCCTGGCACGGGCAGATTTATGAGCAGGGGCACCATCCTGTTGGAACCACATGTTAGGTACCGCAGCTAGTGGTAAGTTATGAAGCTCTTCAAACACGTATTCCCGTAACAGGTTACAGTAGCGGTCTGTGTTCAAGGTACCATCAATAAATACAGGTCCAATAATTCGGTCGCCTAGTATTCCGCACCATACATTTACCGACCAACGTACTTGGTGGTGATGAGGTCGCACTAAATGTGGATATACATCCAACCAGCGGTAGACATTCTGACGGTTGACAACTCCATCACGAGTGAACATTGTTCCATCGGTCCACAATACATGTTTTAAGAAATCGGGATCTCATCTATCTTCAGAAGCATGGCATTTGCGAAGTCGACCCGATTTTCTGCATCACCTGGGTGCTGACCTTGCAGAAGGAAGTATCTGTACAGATGGAAATGGTGCTTGCGAAGAATTCGATAAATTGTTACCATTGGTAGGTAGCAGTCCAAGCTTGCAGATCGCAAACTTCCATTCGGATTAGCGGCTACATAGGCTAATACGTCTATCTCGACATCAGCAGTTACGTAGCGAGGTGGAGATTGGTATTTTGCACTTCTTACTAACCTTCCAGTGGTACTTGCACGTATTATTAGGCGCAGAACGGTGTTTTTATTAGCTCTAGGTGCCTGAGGAAAATGGCGGTTAAACTCGCAGGCAGTTGCAGAAGCATTTCGACCACATTCGCTGTAAATTATTAGTGACTCTGTGTAGTGCTCAAAAGTGTACGTATTGACCATATTGTACAGTAGACAGTAAGAACAGATCACATCAGTAATTGATGAAACTGGTAAACGTTGTGAATAAAAACAGCAACGCGAGCAACCTATCTTCCAAACACAGCAGAACAAAAAAAAATTGAAAAAATGGAAGACTGAAGATCGTCTGTCTACTGTACAAGGAGCATTGACAACTGAAGACAAAGGATATTCCCTGAGATGCCACTCATTCTTTGACCCACTCGTGTGAGCAAATTTGCATACGAGTGGGGTCAAGACCATTAGCTTTTCAGGGTAACGACTCATTCATTCTCATTCATTTTCAAATGTACTGTTTTCTAATAAGTAATAAAGTTCTAATGAGTTTTTCTGTTTTTGTCTACATTAGCTAGCCATACCTTTCACTTTACCCACTCAATAAAGGGCAGGAGATGAGATTTTTTCACCGGGTTTTTTGCTAAACCCACATTTTACATGATGCTCTACAACTTTCTAAATAACACATTGGGTCTAACCCCTACCCCAACAAAATTAAAATTTTCAAAATTTACCCCTTCACCCCCAGGGACGCGAAATGTTTTTATTCTGAATTAGGGGATATTAAAACCAAATAATCAATATTCATTTTCCCCCAATCTGTTCCCGTTGAGTCGTTATTTGGACCTAAAGACGGGACACCAATTATGAAACACCCTGTAGATACTCATACCTGAATTGCCAAAAACGTCCAACCTCCAAATCATCACATTACAAAATTGTTATCCCAGGCAACTCCAAACCCCCAGCTTCATGCTGGCTCGAAAACCGTAATTCTCTACTGCACTGTAACGTTCGGAAGATGTCACGTAACTTTTAATTCCCGGAGGAAGGCTCAGTAACCTCCCTGACGTTTACTACATCACAGTTAACTGAGTATTAACTCCGAACTGCACCCCGTTATTAGATTACCAAACTGGAGGTTGTCTCTTTTAAATCCCTCACTACAGCTGTATAATGACACAGGCTGACCAACAGCTTTCATGTTACCCACAAAACACATTAAAGGCGACTCTACCACATTCCTCCAGACCCAAGGAATCAATTACAGTTCCAGGACATGAGATAACATGATCAGCCTCACAACATGGGGGCAAGCGTTTAGCTGCACCCAGCTTAGTGCTACCGAATACTGGCAGATTATTCTACAAAATGCTTTTACAGCTCATTAAATTGATCCTGTGTGACCAAATCCCGTATGCACAATACATAGTGTCAGTTACAAACACCCATCTACGACAGATATGACATGAGATATTGCACTTTTAAAACAGGGTTGATATTAATCAGTTCAACACAATATATGCACATCAGTGGCTTGGCGGAAACGTGACAAAACTTTTCAGCGCCCTTTCTTAACCAAGAGTTCTGCGATGTTTGGGTGAGGGAAATAGTAAAGTTTCACCTCACCAAAATTGAAATCCAAAATCCTATGGCACCAATGCTTCAAAGGCAAGAGCAACGCTCACAGGGAACGTCTGATGACAAGCTATATATTCTTATCTTGGTCAACCATAAAAAAAAAACCCAGCCTTTCCTCGGAGCGAATAGGCAAACTGCACAAAAGTGTACATGGTTCCACCAAAACAAAAAAAAATATTCACAAAATACTACATGTCTCGTAACAGAAACACATTTTAAGACAAAAGGGCAGCGTGCTTGGTTTTGCGCAAAGAGTTACGCATTCTTTTTAGGGACGAAAAACACATCCACTCAAGTGAAGCTGCTATTCAGCACTGCGTAACAATATATACAACGCAAGTCATAAAAAAATAATATATGCAGAACTCCTGCATCCTTCCATGCATTACTCACAGCAACAAAGCAACACTCTGCTTTCAACTAATTGTTGCCGAGCTAGCAACTTAACGCTTAACAAGCTAAAAAAAAAAAATAATATTTATGATAAAAATACAAAAAAAAAATAATTAAATGAAATAATTTCTCCACAAAATTCAGCGACAGATAATTCCCAAATTATTACTCTTTGAGCGTGGCGGGGAACCAAACACTTAAGGAAATAAAACCCAACAAATTCTTAATAAACAAAACTCTTCTGACCCATAGGTCACATCTCCTACTTGTAAAGTTTTCAGCTTCCTTCCCCAATTACAGTTATTTATTTTCTTGCACCTGGTGTGTATCACTCTCATCATTAGCGATATTCCAGTTTGGATTCCAGCAGTATATTCTATTTAATCATCACTATCCACATTCTTTTGTTCTAGTTATTTTTCCATTTTGTTTCTGCTTTATTCTGTGGAGTGTTACTTTTCTTATTACCGCTTCAGATCTTTACTGTTACGTATTGGGAAATTCTCCGGAAATCATTTTACTATGGTAAGGTGAGTTTAGTCTACTTCCCGACCTTCCACTTCCCAAGGAGTGTGGGGTCAAACCCGTGAAACAGTTAAACCGCGATATCTCTGGTGTTGGTGGTAGTCTGTATGCTGAACAGTGCACCATTAGAAATTGGTCCCAAACGTAACGTTTGCTGTCACATAAGCATCTTAAAGTCTTGAGATTATATTGGTTCGTCTTCTCAACCAGACCACTCGAGTTTGAGCGATAGGCAGTTGCACAAGTATGCGTTATGCCTAGATCACTCAGTACATTCGTATTATTATGTTACGCACCTCTGTCAGAGATGAGCTCTTGTGGGACGCCATACCGGCATACAATGTTCTCGACGAAGGCCTTGGCTACAATTGTGGCACATTGGTTTTCATCGGAATAGCTTCTGGGTAGTGTGCCATTACATCAATGCATAGCAGCAGATATTTGTCCCTGTTGATGAGTACAGACATCAGCCCAACAATGTCGAGGGCCACTTTTTCTAATGGATAGCTGGCTTTTTCCTGTCTGGAAAGGAACACTGCCTTTTTCCAATTGAGACTTCTGAAGCACATGATGGGCACATATGTATGATGGTACATCTTTGTTCATTGAGACCAGAAGTAGTGTTTTCTGAGGGCATGTATGGTTTTATTTATCCCTTTGTGCCCTGCTAGTTTGTTATTGTGAGCCAATTCAATGATGTGAATTTTCATTTCTTCACTATACATGTTTTTCTTTTACCATGGTCTCTACTTCTCTTATTGTTATGACTTTTGCTTGGGTATCTAAGAATATCCTTATTTATTATAAAATGTCCATAATTTTTGTAGTCATTAGGTAGTTGCCCTTTGTTAGTCAGTGCGTTAACAATACTACTGAATATGGAGTCATTGATTTGAGACTATTGTATATATGGGATATGCTATCAGGGGAGGGCAAGAAAGGAAGTCTGTCACACAATTCCTTTCTGCTTTAATGTGAGAAATATGAATGTCATATTCTTGGATTTCCAAAGATCTTCTCAGGCGATGCTGATTCATAGCCTCACTGTTCTTTAAGAAGGAGAGTAATTTGATTGGGAAACCCAGGATCATGGGACAAAATTGACTTAGGGCACAAACCATCACAAGAAGCTCCTCCTCGATTACGCTGTAATGGGCCTGGGCACCTTTTAATCTTCATACTGTAAAAGGCAATAGGCCTGAAACTTCGATCTGTCTCTTATTGTAGGACAGCCCCTAAAGCCTCCGCAGAGGCGTCAGTGCATGAAAGAAATGGCTTACTGTAGTCGGGAGAATATAGAACAAGTGGGTTCATGATGGCATTATGAAATAGGTTGAAGATCTCCTGACATTCATGGGACCAAGTGAACTTAACACCCTTCATTAATTCAGACAATGGATTGATGATCTACACATGTTTTGGATGATGGGGCAGTAGAAATTTACGGCGCCTATGATTGAGTGCACCTGTTTTACCGTTCTATGGGTTTCAAGTTGCACAATGGCCACTACATTGGCCAGAGAGGGCACAAGGCCCTCACTTGAAATAATGTGACCCAGGTATAATACCTTATTCATCAAGATCTTACATTTGGACAGCTTCATGATGATATTATCATTTATATAAAATCAGCGACAGTAGACTATGACACAAAAGTATAGAGAGAGGGTGTGTCAAAAATCTAACAATGGACTATTTCACAAAAGTGTGGAGAGAGATGTGTCAAAAATCTAACAAAGACGATTTGAAAGTGGGTTATTTCCCGATTATACAATCGGGTGGGTTCGCTTCTAGTTTCTTTTAAAGATATTAAAGGCCATTCAAGTATCTCCAGATGTTCCTCCTGTGTCCTATTATAAATTAGTAGATCCTCCTGAAAGATGTGTAGATTTTTGTACAGGCACTCATAGAGTACATTGTTCACAAAGGATTGAAACATATGTGCAGAGTTTTTAGCACCCTGAAACATGCGCTTCAACTGAAACTTGCCCCAAGGCATCTGAAATGCAAAGCACTGATAGAGGTATGGGGTAATTGGCAGCTGTTAATTTCCTGAGTTTAAATCCACTGAAGTACTTATGCTCATGCAACTCATTCAGTATGTCATGTATTCTAGGCATCGGAAAGTCGAGAGCTGTGGTGACATCATTCACTTTTCTAAGATCAAGGGTGACCTGTATGTTACTGTTGTCCTTTTTTACAACGTGAATGGGGGAGTTCCAGCAAGATCTGTTGAGTTCAATTAATGCGGAACTAGAGTTCTACTAGGGCAATCAGAAAGAAAACGAAACCATTCGGAAGTATGTCAACAGATTCAGACTGCTATTCCAACATATGGCAGCAGAAGATGAAGGTTTCAAAGATAGGCGGGATCAGAACCCGGTTTTCAAAGATTAAGAAAATCGTTAGGCCAGAGTACAGCCTTTTGGTAGGCATCAATCTTATCCTCGGGGGCATTTAAATGAATTTTAGGGACCGGATATTGCCTAACAAAGATAGGTTTAGATTGATCAATCTCAATCTTACCAACACCTTCTTCACTCCAGATAACATTTCAGTTTATTCGGCAAAACTGTCTATATCATTTTTTATAATGTCATCTAGATGTGGTCTAAGGGCAAGATCAATATTCCTTTTTTCAATACTATCATTGATCATGTTTTTTTCGCTATCACCGCCTCTTTACCTTGATTATCTTTGAAATCGAAACGTCCTGCACTGTTAAAATCGCTTCCTAGGATGCCTTTATATTTCCTATCCTTAAAGCAGGTGATGCCAGTGCGGATATCGGTTACAGTGACTTGACTAATGGACTTTGTGTAGTTTATTCCTGACAATACAATATTCTCATCCTGTGCATAAGTGGCAGGGTTGTCGCAGTGCCAGCATCTGCCAGGGCGAAGTCGCCTGCGTTAAGACACGTCTTTGTCTCTATACTAGCTATCTGAGCTTTGAGGTCGTTGATTTGGCTTTTCTGGTCCTCTATTAATTTTTATTTTCTAGCAATCGTCCTTCTACCATGGATACAAGGTCCACTGATGCCTTGTTCATTTCTTTAGTTATGTTAGCGTTAATCAATTCAACATCATTAGACTTGTTCTTTTGTTCACTGCCTATTTTCTCTGCCTTATCCACCATGTCAGTTGCCTCTTTAAACAAAATAGGAGTTTTGAACATGAATATCATTCTTAATTCTGGCCTAATGGTTTTCTTAATCTTTAAAGGCAGGGTCTGATCCCACCTTATTTGAAACCTTCATCTTCTGCTGCCATATGTTGGAATAACAGTCTGAGTCTGTTGACATACTGCCGAATGGTTTCGTTTTCTTTCTGATTGACCTGGTAGCTCTAGTTCAGCATTAATTAGGTACTCTTATACAGGAAACTACTGCAACAAGTGCTCTTTAACCTCCGAATAATTAGTACTGTTAGAGAAGGAGTTTTCATTGTAAGAAGCTGGAGCTTTCTCTTTAATCTTAGACCTTACAATGCTCAACACCACAGTCTCTGACCAACCCGCGATCTGGGTAATGACCTCTATGGCATCAAAGAATGCCTTGTGGTGATGGAACCCTCATCCCCCCGAGAACATAAGAATAAGATTTGTGAATCCCATTCAAGAATCACTCTTGACTGGTATTAACGAATTGTTCTGTTTGCTATCTGGCTGACCATTTAGTTCTGGTCCATTGTGATAATTCAGTAAGTAATGCTGAAGTATTATAAGTAATAAGGGTCCAGAAGCAACAATATAAAAAGCAAGTGGTTTAATAACAAGTAATTGGGATAACAATAAAGGAAAAGGAATTACCAAAGTTACAAAGTATGATAAATTAATTAAGTGGAGGATAATATAAAACTAGAATCTGTAAATAAGTTACAACCGACAGAACAGCATGACGAGAATCGTCACATGACCAGAACCTTAGCGAGGTTCACCCATTGTTGTGGGTGGCATTGGGGCATGTATAAGAACGGGGTACTTATTTGTATGATGATTCATGGAGGCGTGGCCTTGACGTCCGAAGAGAAAAAGTGAAGGAGGTCTGTTTGCATATGTGATAGAGGAATTTGCAGTTCAGATTCGGAATGGACATACACAAATTAGTCTAGAAAGCCTATATTTTTCCCAGTAGCAAAAATGATGTTGACCAGTGTTATATATCACCAGGACCTATCCCAGCCACTCACGCAAGAAGGCTCACTTCTCATTGGTCAACGCCAGTTCTGATAGTGGTGCCATCTGTTGTTGGTGGTGGGAAACTCTCATAACTTTGCCAATTTTACTCGCGTGGGAGCGTGAAAGTCACAAGTTACAAATTCATTGTAAATCTATTTATTTTTGTTTCTATATACAGTGGTCGCCGTTTAATGTGACCACGGTTAATGTTATCATTCGTTTAATGTTATCGAATGAAGAATTCCCAACCGCCTTAATACTTTGTGATAATTTATATATGTATATATATATAAATGTTAAAGAATAAT
>JAHWFO010026046.1:272124-297800 GCA_023313115.1 Rhysida immarginata
TGTTCCTTTCTTATTGATTTTGTCACATTCTTTCAAGATGAGGAAATCGTTCTCAAAGCAAACTGACATTCTGTCACACAGTAAAAGGAGAAGACTGTAACAGATCTGGTGGAGTCCGGTTGATTCAAAAAAACTGAGAAAGTCACTCAGGAGTTCTAGCGTCTGTAGAGATTGGATGAATGGCTGAAAAGAGTCAAGATATCATTTGGAAATAAAATAAAAAAATTTACAAAGTAGAAACTTGGTTTCAATCACACAAGCTGGGCTTGAAATGGGAGATAGTCCAGTACCAGCCAAAAAGTGGTTCTAGGAAGCGGTTGAATGAAACTAAAAACTGGATGTATTCAAATTACATAAGAGGGAAAAAAAAATTAAATTGATAGAGAACAATTAAAAAAAAAATTAACGACTACTCACCACAACAAGACACAGTTAAAACGATGAACGAGAGACCCACAAAGGAGGGAAAACAAAAAAAGGAATACTCACACAACACGAGAAAAAGGTCTATTATTGAACAAAGACAACAAGGAGGGAAGGAACGCAGTCATCCGAGGGAGATAAGGTGAAGAAACGAGGAGGTGAGCAACGCTAAAAAGAAAGGAAAACAAAGCAACAGATTATTTTAAAATAGGCAATTCATAATAAAAAAATACATGGAACTAAATTCTTTTGTTTTTTATGGGCTCATTGCATGGGAATTCCTTTTATTTTTCTATAAAATAATATAGAATTATGTAACCTGGCCAGGTTGAGTCAGGACTAACGAAAGACCTGAAAGGAAAAAATAGAGATCAATATGGAAAACCATGTTAGCCATAGTTCCTATTTAAAACTAACGTTACGGAGAACGTCATGTGTACCCTTTAAATTATTTTTAACGAGGAGGGGGCCACCGTAACCTCCTCGGAGGCTTAGAGAACTGTCAGCGTAGGTTGGCTCACTGACGGCAAAAGAACAAAACGAGCTTCGACGAGAAATTAAGAAAAAATTAGACTTTATTAAAATGTCAATAGACATAACGCGCCGGATTAAAAGAATACTTAACCAGGCGAAATTTTAATCACAAGGCACGTTAAACAAAAAATCAATTCGTATTCTAACTCGCAGTTGGGTCAAAAAAAAAAGGTGCAAGAGCAAGAGGTCCCCGGAACACCGTCCTCAAACGGGAAGAAAGGTAAAATGGGAAAAAAATTTTTTTTCCATATAACGGGACTGAGATTGCACGTTATAACACATACATATAAATATCTCTTTATGTTGTTTAACAATGCAATAAGAGATTAAAATTATAAAATATTTCCTATTTCACTATATATTTTTTCACAAAAAAGTAATAGTTAATAACATAGTTACTAACATTTTGCAGCAAGGAATTTGTACCTTAGAGTCACAACATTAACATCCACAGGTTGAACTTCGTTGAGTATCATGATATCTAACTGAAGGAAATAAAGTCAAAGAATGAAATAAGGTAACTTACACTACCGTATCATTCTTTGACCTTATTTCCTTCAGTTACGACGAATTCTACGAATAAGTTTTGAAGCTGTTACTTCTATGCATCCAATGTGTTCGACTAGTATTTTACATGCCTGGACATGTTTGCTGTATGACAACGCCCTCCCTCTATCCTTCTGTGCAACTTTCTGGCTAAGCACGATATAACTGTTCATGACCATCCACTTTACTCCCTAGATATGACACCTGCAGACTTAGTTTGTTTGCTTGCCTTAAGAGAGTCCTGAAAGGCACACATTTTGCAGACATCCAAGAGGGTCAGTCCAGATAAATCAACCAATGAAAAAATAATTTATTGCTGACATATTTTATTTTGATGGTGGAAGATCGCATGGCGGACATGCACCTGATGGCGGAAGATCGCGATCGCTGGAGATCCTCCATCAATCGACCCTAACGGATAAGCGGGTTTGAAAAGAGAGAGAGACATATTTTATTTTATTTTTACACATACATTTTCTGTTTCTGACTGCATAAAATGATTTTTTAAAAAAATTTACCACTACCACTATGGATTCTAGGAGCCATTTTGTTTATAAGGATCAGCCGTTTTTGGCGAATTTAGAGGTTAAATAACTTTTTTAATCATTAAAATATCAACTTGAAATAAAAACCATCTTATTCTAAATGAAACCATCTATAAATCATGTTATGACTAAAAATGTGTTAAGTTGTAGTATATAAGTAATTAGTGAATATTTATTTGTGATTTAAAATCGGAAGGTAACTGAGGTAGATTTTCTTTTTTATTAAGTATAAACAGAAGAAAACTTTATTTTATGACAAATTTAAACAAAAAAAGAACAAAATTATTCAGAATACAAGATTTAAAGATTTAACGGTGAGATAAGTTTTTAGGTAGAGTCAATGTTCTCCTTTGTTACACACACACGTGGTCTAAACAACCCAGCACTAAACAATTCGATAATCTCAAGGTTTCAAAGCTTCAATAATCAAACTGCTCGTAATTTAAAGCTGAACGCTTTCGTAGTCAAACCAATCCCAAATGGCAATAAGCAGACAGTGTTTAGGTTACGGCGAACAGGCTAGGTATTCCATTAGGTCTAAGGGGTACTTACAGTCGGGAGTGACATATACTCCCTCGTAGCATAGATCAATGGCGATGCTTATCGTACTTGAATGGCAGTCTCTTGAAATGGCATTCACACTGACGATTCATGATCAGGACTAATTGTTAAAATTCAGGCGCTGGATGCCACCGTTGATGTCGATGAAAAAAGGCCGAGAAATCCAGCAACACCTCATGCTCTCTCGTCCAGCTTGCCCTCTCCCGCTCTTTTTCCTCCTAGCATGCCCCATGCTGGAAATCCTCTTTCTTTTTCCTCCGGATCTAAGGTCACTATTTTTTCCAGATAGGCTAAACAACCTCCTAGTGGCCTATCTCACCAACACCGCCTATTTGCACAGAAGTTCACTATAAGATACTCAAAAGGAGACACAAACAAAATTCAAAATCCATTATGCATATAATGGTGACGATGTCACAACTCCCCCTCAAAGACACAAGACGAATATGCAGTTAAGCATTAGTCTTATTTTTCATAATGCTGCCATTATTGGGATCCGTTCTGCATTCGTTTGTAGTCCATCCGAGGTAGATCACATACGGCATACCTTCTTTGCACTGTTGCTTGGTCACTCTCGTTGATTGGCTATTGCTGGGCGTGACTCTCCCTTTGAGCTCTTGAATTTACACCTCCTGTGGATGTGTTGTCATCATCATCATCATCCTCGTCCTCCTCGCTTACTTGTGGGAGTTTTGGTCAACCTCTCCTCCTGCAATGATCACCCCTCAAACCAAACTCACTATACCCTGCCTGCAGCCTATCCACATGCACTGTCTGCCTATCTTTGGAATTAATATTTTCAATTGTGTAATCCACTTCATTTAATCTTTTTATGATACGGTACGGACCACCATATTTAAAACCGAATTTGTTCTTCCCTCTACTCTTTAACAATAGGAGAACCCTGTCCCTCTCCTTAAAATTTTTCACCTTTTTACCTCTATTTCATTCCATTACCCGTTTCCCTCTGTTTTCATCACTTTGAACCTTAGCTCTCCGTCTGGCTACCTCCATCCTCCTTACCAAGTCAGATTTGTACTTGTCTATGTCAGGTCCTTCCTCCTCCTGGTCCCTTAACATCCACGGGGTTTTAGGGTCACAACCGTATAGCAAAAATGCTGGGGTTTATTTTGTGCTAGAATTATGTTGTACGGATGCTAAAGAGTGCCATCTCAAGCATTTCATCCCATATACCCGGCCTTCCCTCACAAAGACGCCGCAAGGTTTCAATAATGTACTGATTGAGACGCTCAACCAAACCATTAGGGCGGTATGCTGTCGTACATATATGAGTTATTCCAAGGTCACTAGTTACCTTTTTTAATATTTCAGATGTGAAGTTCGCCCCTCTATTTGAAATCAGTTCGTTAGGTATACCATACCTACATATTATTTTATTAATAAGAATCTCTGCCACCGTTTCCACCTTTTGATTCTTCTGAGGGACTGCCTCCGGGAACCGAGTTAGAGTATCCACAAATACCAATATATATTTATTTCCATTACTGGTCTCTGACACTGGACCTATTATGTCCATCAAAAATTTCTCAAAGGGTCGACTCGCTGTTATACCCGATTGAAACAGTGCGAGTCCCTTTTGCAGCATACTTCATTGGCAAACCTCGCATGCTCGTATGTATTTTCCAAGATCTTTAATCAAAGACGGCTAAAAATATTTTTCTTTGATTGCATCAACAGTTTTATTTACGCCCCGGTGGGCTGCTAACTTATTGTCGTGCGCCATCTCAATGATTTTTAGTATCATGCCTTCCCCCACGCACAACTTGTCCCGCTCACCTCGAGCTCTATGATCCTTATCCTTGAAGGTGCGATAACTACAACAAAACAGCAGATTCCCCATCATAAAAAATTTTCCTTTTGACCTATGGCCTGTTTGGAACTTATTTCCCTTCTCTATTCTCTTAATTTCCTGGGCAAAGTATGGGTCGCGTTTCAACTCTGAAGTTAGGTTGTCTGACACCAATAATATAACCCAAAAACAGTCCCTCACGCTAGGTCTAGAAAGAAAATCGGCAACCACGTTTCTTTCCCCTTGAATGTGATCAATGATCAGGTCACTGTATGAGAACATTCAGATAGTGAGTAAACGAAGTCTTTTGACTATTATTTTGCAAAGAAAGGAAGTAACAACAATAGTACATTTTTTGTATTTTGCAAGCATCAATGGTTTATTCATGTGCATAAAATACTTGAAGAGACCATCGCAAAAGGCGCTGATTCATTGGTCCCAAATTCGCCAGGAATTTCAGTGGTTTATGATCCGATAATAACTTTATCGGAAAACCCAGCAACATATGATAGAACTGCCTCAGGGCCAATACCATTGCCAGAGGCTCTTTCTCAATAACGCTGTAATGAGATTGGGCGCCTTTAAGCTTTGCACTGAAAAATGCCATTGGCTTCATCCCCTCTACAGTTTGTTGCTGAAGAACAGCACCCACCGCCTCACCCGATGCATCAGTATGAAGCATGAATTCTTTAGTATAATCAGGGGCGGTCAATATTGGTGGATTACTTAAAACCATCTGTATCTTATCAAAGGTTGCCTGACACTCAGCAGACCATATGAATTTTTCGCCTTTCTTAGTTAAATTCATAAGAGGGATTAAAATCCCTGATAAATTTTCTATAAATGGCTTGTTGAAATTCACTGCCCCCACCAGGGATCTAACCTGCTTCACGTTACAAGGAGGGTGCAACTCTCTGATTGCCTTAACATTCTCTGGGTCAGGCTCCAGGCCTTTGTTAGAAACCACATGCCCTAAATATGTAACAGTCAGCATGGCGAACCTACATTTGGATGGCTTCATTATTATATTTTTGCTCTTGAATATAGCAAAGATCCACGTTAATATCTCCAGATGTTCATCCACAGTCTTATAATATATCAGAACATCGTCCTGGAAGACATACACTCCCTGAGCCAGGCGTTCATGCAGTAGCTCTGTCATAAATGCCTGAAAGGTGTGTGCGGAGTTCTTTGCACCCTGTGGCATATGCGTTAGCTGATATTTACCCCAGGGCGTAGTGAACGCAAAACATTTTCTCAAATCGGGTGAGATCGGCAGCTGATAAAACCCAGAATTTAGATCCAAGACGCTAAAGTAGTTATAATCATGCAAGTCCTGCAACAAGTCGTGGATCCTCGGCATTAGAAAATCCAGTGCCGTAGTTGCATTATTCACCTTGCGAAGATCCAAGGTGACCCTGATATCACCATCTCCCTTTTTAAGGACATGGAGAGAAGAGTTCCATCTGGAACGACTAGGTTCTATAATACCCGCTGCCAGATACTTCTGGATTTTTTCCTTAAGAGCAGCCATATGGATTCTGGGAATCTGGTATTGCCGTACAAATACTGGCTTTGCCTGGTCAATCTCAAATGATACTTGTATATCAGTTATCCCTGACAGCATCTCCACCTCATCGGCGAAACTGTCCCTAAATTCGACTAACATCCCATTAAGCTCGTCCCTGTGATGATCTGAGATATCCCCTTTTATCATATTATCAAGAATAGCGTTGTTTGCCAAAACAGTTTCTCTGTTCTTGCCATCCCTGAGTTCAAAGCTTACTCCCCCTAAAATATCTCCCCAGATTACCCACGTAAGATCTCCTTGGTAAGGGGAGCACAAGAAATTTCCTGTGGTGAAAGGTATTGTTCCCAACTTTGATGTCCATCTGAACGGCCTTTGTCACCCGCCTCTCATCGTTAATACCTGCCAGAACTACATCCTCGGATAATCAAATTACCCTATCACCTAAGCTGTTTGCGACCTCCTCCTCAATAATAGATATCTGGCTCCCCGTGTCCATTAGCATGGGAATAGTGGTACCAGAAAACTCTATATCCAACTGAAACAAACCACCCTGCCCCCCTATAGGCCCTTACGAGATTTGCCTGAAGGCTTGTTTGCTGGGGTGTCCCGATTGGTGCCCCGGCCTTTACCTGTTTAAAGGGCACTGACTGGAAATATGCCCAAGGTCCCGGCATGACCAGCAACGTGGCCCTTTGTCGCGTCACTTTCTTTGTTTCTGCCCTATTTTGCTCTCCCTGCTATCTTGCTGGCTCAGTGCTGACAATAGCTCCTGTTGTTTCAACATGAGCTGCTGGCATTGGACCATCTGTGCCTCCATTTGCTTCATTCTTTCCTGATTACATATGATTTGGTTGGTTTCCAAGGATGTTTTAGACATTAAATTGAGTTACACATTTATTCTGAATTCATTCCTTAGGCGCCTACAGTATCCACAATAAGAAACACACGTAGAAACTGTTTTGCTTTCCATATCCAAATTGATGGATGTTTTCAGTTTGTTTATGGCATTCGCTTGCAACCTATGGTCCGAGTTCTCCTCATCCGATGGTTCAGCAATATTAATCTCCTCTGAGAAGGTACTGGGTGCTTTACATATGAGGATCGTCCTTAGGCCCTGCTTCACTGTCTTCTGAAATCTTTTAAGCAGTGTGGGCTCTTTACGGTCTTTACAGGCTGGTTCTACCTTGGCCATTTGGTTAAACGGCAACCGCAATCTATTTGCATATTCCCTAGGACTCTCATGCACTCCCTGCCTGGCTTGGTAAAATGCCAATTCGGCTTCAGGCACCTCATTTGGAGTGGAAAAGATCTCATCAAACGTTGCTTGATCTCTACATATGTCTTACATTCCACCAGTTCATGGTCATTATATATGGAGGCAGCCTTACCTTTTAATTTTGAGTGCAGAACCCCCAACGTGACTAAATCTGGCCATCCCGTGATGGTGGCGACAGTGTCCACCGCATCCAAGAATACCTTAAGGTTGGCAGACCCCTCCTCCCCAGAAAACGTGGGGACCATGTTCGTAAACCCCACAATTACATCACTTTTAATTTCCCTTTGAGCCTGCGTTCCGCTACCCCCACCAGAGTTTATTTGTTCGGGTGCCATTGTAGTATATAAATATTTTGTGAATATTTATTTGTGATTTAAAATCGGAAGGTAACTGAGGTAGATTTTCTTTTATATTAAGTATAAACAGAAGAAAACTTTATTTTATGACAAATTTAAACAAAAAAAGAACAAAATTATTCAGAATACAAGATTTAAAGATTTAACGGTGAGATAAGTTTTTAGATAGAGTCAAGGTTCTCCTTTGTTACACACACACGTGGTCTAAACAACCCAGCACTAAACAATTCAATAATCTCAAGGTTTCAAAGCTTCAATAATCAAACTGCTCGTAATTTAAAGCTGAACGCTTTCGTAGTCAAACCAATCCCAAATGGCAATAAGCAGACAGTGTTTAGGTTACGGCGAACAGGCTAGGTATTCCATTAGGTCTAAGGGGTACTTACAGTCGGGAGTGACATATACTCCCTCGTAGCATAGATCAATGGCAATGATGTTGATGAAAAAAGGCCGAGAAATCCAGCAACACCTCATGCTCTCTCGTCCAGCTTGCCCTCTCCCGCTCTTTTTCCTCCTAGCATGCCCCACGCCGGAAATCTTCTCTCTTTTTCCTCCGGATCTAAGATCACTATTTTTTCCAGATAGGCTAAACAACCCCTAGTGGCCTATCTCACCAACACTGCCTATTTGCACAGAAGTTTACTATAAGACACTCAAAAGGAGACACAAACAAAATACAAAATCCATTATGCATATAATGGTGACGATGTCACAAAGTTTTAAGGAAATTCACTTATCAAAATAATGAACTGCACCACTTGTTGAGTTTAAATGACGTGTTCGCCAGGTTTTCATCAAACTTGTTTAGACCCTTAACATTTGAATTTTGAACTTTTTGCATTAGGAACTGTTTGTCTTCATGAACCTAAAACTTAGCTAGAAAAAATGTGTTTTGATTAGAATAAATTGATGAATTTAGGGAATTTTTTCCAAAGAAGGGATTAAAACACAATTTTAACGTTTTTTCCCCTTAAAGACATAATAGAGGACAAGAGTTAAAGAAATTTTTGTAACTTATAAATGCCTCATTTAGGTTTTACGGGGCTTCAAATATCGCAATTTGTCGAAAATTGCCGATTTTCAAACTGGTATATCTCAAAAAGGACTGAATCAAAAAATCTGAAATTCTCACAAAATACCCTTCTAGTAGCTGGTAATTAACACACAAAATTTAATCATTGTGTTTTAAGCAGAAGTATTTTTTTTATTAAAGAAAAAAGCAAAAATACACAGTATGATGCACATTGATGTAGATAACTGAAGTGTTAAAACACTGAAGAAAAAGTAGGTTAGATTAGTGAAAAATAAATATCCTGTTCGTACAATGCAGGCAGTATATGGATATTAATTTTTAGCTAGGTTTACAATTAACTATAATTTAGATTTTTTGAATATACAATTAACGCAAACCATAATAAGTACTGGTATTCTGAAAATAACGTCCAAAAGGTCTTGTATACTGTATTCTAATAATAAAAGAAAACTATGCCTGTATATACAAAATGTGTAAAATATAAATGAAGAGTGCCCATGAATATATTTAAATAATGATCCACATATTCAGTTTTCACTTTGCTGAATATTTCACCTTTTCGTTCAAGATGAAATCCAGAGCTACCATTGGAGTAACCCTCAAGTTACCTTGCACCCTTTTGTATAGTATTACCTAAATGATGGTGAAATTTGCCAAGAACTGATTGTTTGGACCATAGTATTGTGGCTGTGGACAGCTTTCAAAAACATTTGACTGCAGATACAGGGTGTATTTGAACAGTCTGTACAAACTTATAGCATGACTTCCTTGTAGCCAGAAGAGCAGTACAGTATGTCACCACGCACATAAAAGTTCCTAAAAATCGGTTGATTTGTAACTATCAGTTTCAAACTTATGGAACTAACATGACTTACTATATTGTGTTAGTCTGTAAAATTGTAAATAATTATGATTTAAACATTGAACTTTATTCAAACTCAAAGTTTACATATCTGTCTCAAAATTAAAGAATTTGTTTCAAAAGTTTGGGATATTTTCTTTTAAATGGTCGGGAAAAATTTATAATTTAAAAAAATAATAGAATTTTATGCAAAATTGGGTCAAACCCAAATTAGAAAATAGGGTATGGTGGGGAAATTTTCTAGATTGCAGCAAATAATCGCAAACGTCTCAAAATGGGGAAGACACGAGTTTCTGAAAAGGACAGAAATGAAATTATTTTTTGGCATTCGAAAGGACTTAAACAAGTTGAAATTGCAAGGAAAGTCAACAGAGAACACAATATCATCAGCAGAATCATAAAAAGATGGCGAGAAACGTAAACTGTTTATGTCAAACCCCGACATGGACGTCCAAAGGTACTCACCAATCGGGATTTGAGAAAGTTAAATGCCATTGTAGCGGGTGACAGTTGAGCTAAAATAAGGCAAGTTGCCTCAGCACTATCGGGGACCATAGGCAAATATGTATTCCATTCGATTAAAAAACAGAAGACTAGCAGACATCGACATCAAATCATGCATCATATCGAAAAAGCTGATTCTAACAACCTCAGAAGAAAAAAGTCTCGAAAGGGCGAAAAAACACTTTTACTGGAAACCGTTAATGTGAAGCAAAGTTTTGTTCAGTGATGAGTCCCTGTTTTGTCTAGATTTGAATACCAGAAATAGAGTGTGGAGATCCCGTAACCAAGCAGCTCAACCATCCTGTGTGAATCGTCAAGCAAAGAACCCAGTCAAGATCATGGTTTGGGGATGTTGTGGAAGTAAAGATGTAGGAGAACTTTGTATCATCAATTCAAAAGTTAATATCGGTGTTTATTGTGAATTCTTGGAAAGTTATTTGATTCCAAACGCTGAACCTCTCTTTGCAGATGATGATGTTATTTACCATCATGATGGCGCACCAGCTGATAGGTCGAAGAACTAAAGCATATATTCAAGAAAAGGATATTCGTGTTATTGAGTGGCCGGGTAATTCCCAGATTTAAACCCAATTGAGAACATGTGGGCGATAATTAGGGTTCGCATGAGAAAATTATGTCCCAGGACGAAGTCGGACTTGATTCAATGTATCCAAGAAGTATGGACTAAAATTGATGCATATTTTTGTGATAACTTAATTTTGAGTATGCCTAAGCGTTGTGAGCAGTAATTCATGCTATAGCAGAATTAACAAAATGGTGAGGAAAAAAAAATCCCAAACTTTTGAAACAAATTTTTTGTTTTTGAGACAAATGTACGACATGTAGAGTTCAATAAATTCTTTTGTTTAAAAAGTACTTACTAAAAATTTTGTGAGTTAATGCACTGGATGAAGTTATGTTAATTCCTCAAAAAAAAATTATATCTTAAAAACATATCATTTATGGCACCAGTCATGGATGCCCAGCAATAAAGTTTGGATATATGGCACCAAACTTTTGTGACGCACTGTATATGTCCCATGAACATAGGGTCACAAACACTTCCTTCTGGAGATACAACTGTGCGATGATGTCCTACAATAGGTGGTGCAATTGTCACATCAAATCCGTTCAGCATTACAAACTAGGTTTATTCCCAGCTTGTACAGTAACAGAATAGTCCAGACGTGCTAAAGTACATGCACAAGTGGCCGCACAAAAAGAGTCTTAAGGGAATCAACATACTGTGTTCAGTTGACGTGTAGGACAACGTCGCATGGTTGTATCTCCAGAAGGAACAGTTTGTGACCCTATGTTCATAGGACATATACACTATCTAACCAAAAGTAATTGGACACTTTCGATTTTAAACGTTTTGTCGAATATCTAGAAAAATACTTGACGAATTATCCTGAAACTTCTCTCTCTATTTGGCTTCGGGACAAAACCTTCGCTGAAATATATGAGGTGTAACATGCTCTTTACACCCCTGAAGATTCAGGATAATTCGACAAACCTTCTAAAATCGAAAGTGTCCAATTACTTTTGGGTAGATAGTGTATTTCTTCTCTGGCTACAAGTAACTCATGCTGTTGTACAAAACGCCCACGCGCGGGGGAGGGTGTCGGAACATGAGACCAGGCTAGAGGCAAATCCTACGCGGTGGGGTACGGGGTTGTTTGGACTCGCAGGAATGGATGGTAATTAAAACGACACTACAGCACTGGGCTAACATCAGATAGCATATTCATTGAACACGAATTAAGAATTATATAAGAGTAGGAGTTGTAATATTGAATAATTAATTTAAAATAATAACTCCTTTTGATTAAAAAACATTCCTCTTTTTAAAAAACTCTTTTTTTAAAATTGTTATCAACATTCCTGATCATCGAACTTTCATCATGTTCTTTTTCTACTGTTATTGTGTTTTTTCCTGTGCCTTTCTTGTAACATTCTTCTAGACCATAACAAGACCTTCCTGTGTTTCTTTTTTTTACCTGTGTTTCGCCTGCTTCATCCAGCTCCACAAGACCTTCGATTCATCTGTGTTTCCGTCCACTTCATTATTGCATTTCTCCACATTGGGTGACTATCATTATCAATTGTTTTTAAGATTTGTTTTATTTTTTCTATTTTTTAATCAAAAGGAGTTATTATGCAACACTTGCCAGAGCTTCTCCCGAGGAACTCTGTCATATGCTTTTTCGAGGTCCACAAAACAAGCGTAGACCTCTTTTGCATACTCCCAGGATTTCTCAAAGATTTGCCTTAGAGCAAAGATATGATTTTCGAGCTCTGGCAAGTGTTGCAAGAGAATGGAGTGGATGGGCAATTACTGGTTGCTATCATGTCTCTGTACGAAAGCTCTGAGATGTGTGTCCGGATAAATGGCATTAAGTCAAGACCGTTCACCGTGGGTGTTGGACTCCGCCAAGGGTGCCTACTGTCGCCCCTCTTGTTCATTATCTTTATGGACTGGATAGACAGGGGCAGCCGAGGCGATGAGCGTGTTTGTGTGGGCGACTGCCTGGTGGAAAGGTTGCTCTTTGCTGATGACCTTGTCCTCCTTGGGTCTTCTCGCATGAACCTTCAGCATGCAGTAGACCGGTTTGCAGCCAAATGTGAAGAAGCTGGGATGAAGATCAGTGTGGCTAAAACCGAGGTTCTGGTCCTTTCAAGACGGCCTGCTCAGTGCGCTCTCCATGTTAGGGGAGCCTCATTGAGACAGCTGGAGATATTCAAGTATCTCGGGATTGCATTCACGAGTGATGGACGGCAGGAGAAAGAATTGGATGCTCGGATCGGTGCAGCAAGCTGTGTCAGACGTGAACTGTGGTGATCCGTGGTAACGAAACGCGAGCTGAGTAACAAAGCCAAGCTCTCCGTCTTCAAATCTATCTTGTCCCCATTCTCACCTATGGTCATGAGGCTTGGGTAATGACCGAAAGAGTGCGATCGCGGGTACAAGCGACCGAAATGAGATTTCTGAGAGGTGTGGCAGGCGTTACCCTACTAGATAGAGTGTACAGTATCACAATAAGGGAATCTTTAGGTATTGAGCCGCTACTTCCCCGCATTGAGAGATCTCAGTTGCGCTGGTAGGGCCACATGATACGGATGCCGCAAACTAGTCTTCCTAGGCAGTTGTTATTTTCCAAGCCGGTGGGTAAGAGACCAAGGGGTCGGCCTAGAACAAGGTGGCTAGACTACATGGAGAATCTGGATTCGAGTCGCTTGGATATTACCAGGGAGGACGTGCGCGTGATGGCGGAAGATCGCGATCGCTGGAGATCCTCCATAGGGCTGCTGCCTCCGCGACCCTAACGGATAAGCGGGTTTGAAAAGTAAGTAAGTAAGTAAAGAGTTATTATTTTAAATTAATTATACGAATTAAGAATGTACAAGTTAACAAACATAAATGCTAAAGAGTACTCCCAACAATGTTAATCTCTTAATACTATCAATAGAGGCCCCGGGGCCACACAAACCCAAATCTGACGGATTCGCCTTCCCTTCATAATCAAGGTATCCCACAGGTACTTATATATTACCCCTCTTACGTTAAATCTTACAGGGCTCTTTCACATTTAAAACAGCTTAACCAGATAAAGTCTTATTATGCCAGCTTATTGCAAGCACTGCAGCGGTCTGCATCGACTTTTGCTCTGTCACGTAGCAGAAGCGGCATGCTTACCACATAATGGTTTCATAGGTCTGGGTACGGCTGACTAGAACGCGTCATGCCCTCTGTTTGTTTTCCACCTCTTTGATTGCTACTTTTAAGATTTACAGCACACAAGGCGAGTCCCGGGGGAAGAAGGCGGGAACCACCCAAGGTTATTAGAGAGAGGAGGTTGCCTCTTAGGTCTACATCGCTGTCTATTGGTTGTTGCCATGTGACGTCGACTTCTTACCTGCCTGGCGAGTCCCTATGCAGCTTGATCTGTTTAAATATATGGCGACTTTTTTTTTTTTTAATTAAAAAGTCATTACAAATGTTTTGCATAAAATTTATTGAACAGTAGAGGATGAAAATCATTCACTAACTATATACAAATCTAAAGATCATATTAATCCTATTTATATTATGGATAATTTAACTATATGGTTACCTTCCAAGTTACCCCCTCCCTCTAACAAATTTGGTTATTAATATCTTGGACAAAGAAAAATATAATAAAAGCGAATCAGATTTAAGTTTTACATTTGAAAAATTTTGATTGGAGATGGGTCTGTAAATATTAATGAATATATAAAATTATTATAATGGAATTGAATAAAATAAAATTAAATTAAATTAAATAAAACTATAAATTAATTAAAAAAACTTCATTAAATAAATAAAAAAAGTAAAATAAATTCACAAATTAATAAAATTATATCAATAAAAAATAAAATTAAACAAATATAATAAATTCAAAAAACCTATAAATTAATTAAATTGAATACAATTTAAATAAATAAAATATAAAATGAAAAATAAATTAATAAAATAATGAAATAAAAGTTTATTTATTAACAAATTTATTTATTCACGTAGGCAAATTTATTTAATAGTTTTATTTTATTTTAATTAATTAAATTTGACTAAGTAAATAAATAAATCTGTTAATAACTAAACTTTTATTTTGTTATTTTACATTTACTTATTAATTTATTTTTTATTTTATTTTTATTTAGTTAAATTTTATTCAATTTAATTAATGTTTAGGTCGTTTTGAATTTATTATATTTATTTAATTTTAATTTTATTAATTTGTGAATTTATTTATTTTACTTTATTTATTTGCTTAGTCAAGTTTATTAAACTAATTAATAGCCTTATTTATTTTATTTAATTTATTGATCATTGAATTAATTTATTATCATGTTATTTTATTGTATCCAATTCCATTATAAATATTTTATTTACTCATTAATATTTACAGCCCTTCTCCGATCAAAAATCTTCAAATGTAAAACTGTTAAATCTGAATGGCTTTTATTATGTTTTTCTTTCTCCAAAAGGGAGGGGGTAAACTAAAGGAACCATATAGGTATACTATATTATACATAATATTAATAGGATAAATATAGCAGCTCTAGGTAACCACATGACGTCAGAAACCAATGACCTACTTTTATGCTAATTGGAGATAATCCCCTTAAGAGGCAACCTTCTCTCTCTAATAACCTTGGGAACCACCCTTAAGTATTCTCTTCATTAAATAGTCCATCTCTCGAGGCTACGAAGCCAATCACACCTATGACTCGTCTCAGCAACCCTTGTACATGACAAAGAGTCAGACTAATTACAATTATATGTGACTAATCTTTGCAATATATCTAGTTGCTAGAAAACTTCAAGTAAACTTATTGTATCTAATTATTTGTAAGATACACAGCCATTCAGCATAAGCAGTCAATTTTAAACACTGACAAACGATTCTATTAAGGGGGCGGAGACCGCTAAACCATATCCTTCCGCCGTTACTCTTAAAGTTCGTGTGGGCAGAGGGCACAGACACCGACGGGCGTGTGGAGTTCGAAAATCGAGCAGTCACAGACACGGGACCTTTGCATAACCAGTTAATGTGGAATTTAATCGGTCCAGGTACCCAGCAATAGCACGTTAAAATAAATTAATTATAAAAAGAACCATCTCACCCAAGTAGTCATCTTATTGTTATTTGTTTCTAAACTTTGGAGACAGCATCAATCTCGAACACATGGTTTCGGTGCCGTCTTCACATTCTTATGGACAGCATTATAAGTCAATTACGTTAACCCGTTTTCGGCTTAATGGCTTTATTACCGGAGACATTAATGTCCAGGAAATAAAACTGGCTATAATGGCATGTGACCACCAAACATTACATGCTTTCTTTTCTGTCGAACAACGCTATATCCGGTAACTTTCTTTCGTTGCATACTCGCTGCGTCTTTTTTCCTCTCTCCCTCAACGCATATTCTTTTTTCACATTGTGACGTGATGTCAGTGGTTTTATTTATATTATTTTGTTGTTGCCATTATTTTTCATTTTTTTTTTGTTTAGTATTTTATCATGAGTATTATTTTATTAATAATTCCGTGTTTGTAATAATAAGCTTTAATTCCGTTTAGCGAACTTTTAAGATTGATCGCCAACAATAAGTTTCCTTAATGGGTTAGCATTGTTGAGAGAGAGGAGATTCTCAGAATCTTTGTGATGCTAACTCATTAGGAGATTGTTGCGTTTTTTTTTAAAGTTTTTTTCTTTGTGGAATAAATGTAAATAAGAAAGAATAAGAGATAACTTCCGTTTTCTGAGTAGGATGGTCACATTTAAGAGAGTAGCTAAAAACATGGCAGATAGGCCTATTTTAGCGATCTCAATTTTAAGTTATGGCTTTAATGATCACTTCACTCGTTAAAACAAAAATTAAATACAGTGATATCATTCCCATAACGAAATATACAGTTTGATGGCAAATGGAACCAGTCTTTGTTGTTTTCAAGTGCAACTATGATCTTCTAAGATATGCTAATGATGTTTGGTCCAGCGTTCGATGGTAATAATGATCGACTGTTCTCCACGTGTATTGCAGTGAAGCTAGAATAGCTAACTATCGTCGTCGTGGGGCGTTTTAGAAGAGAAGATTGGTGAGTGTTGCATTATTTATTTTGACGGGACCCCGGGAATATTGCCGAAGAAAATTTGTTCATTCGAACAATCGAACTAGCGATTTTAACCCCGATTAGGAGAATGCAGAAGCATAGCTGATGAATGACAGACACTAAGAATTGTGATCAGTTTTCAATTGAATTAAAGAGAAGTGTTCCTTATGGAATCACGTTTTATTTAGAATGTTAGTTATACTTAACTAGCTAGTAAAATGTTTTATGAGTGTGAGGTGGCACAAGAGTTCTGCTGTTAATAATCAATATGGTGGTGTATAATTTGGGTAGTATTTTGTCATTTTAAGCACTGGTGGCTCCTCTTGAGTATTAATTATAGGAATGGTGATTATTGGGCTATGCTTGACTGTGAAGGCTTAATGTGGCCTCCCTTCTAATTGTTTTGAAAAAAAAAAGGTGCACCCGACGTGTTCCTGTACATCGACGGTAATATAGTATGTCATAGTGGAACACAATCACATCCCGTTAACTGCCTCTGGGGCACCAGTGGTAGGTATGCGTCTGGTGATGACAATCTCAAATTTTTATAAGCGAACCTTGTAAAGCCACAGGCAGGTTAGTAGTGAGAGAACACTGCCAAGGGGACGAAGTATATTTATGGTTAAGGAAAGGTTGCAGATTAGTTTAGTAGGGGCCCCTAATTAATACAATTTACTGATTTTCGAATAATTTGTTGTAGCAAATTAGAATATGATGAATAAATAATCGCAACAAAAACTCTAGGTGTTAATGATACTTTAATTTAAATTTGTCGCGACTAAATCCTTGACAGGTCCCAAGAACCCGTGATCATGTCAGTGTGAATGTTACATTTTGGAACCCCATAATAATAGAATCTCCCCACCCCCCCTTGGCACGTCACAGCATAATAATCAACATTAAAAACAGACACTCAGATTCTCTGAATCTGATCCCAACAAAGGATTTCATGACCCAACAGACACTGCATTGTCTCAGCATCCACTCTTCTTAACAAAAAAATAACGAACCTTAAGCACTCAAGTTTACAGCCGGTATTAAAGGCATTAAAATTGAATGGAAATTTCGC
The DNA here is from genome assembly GCA_023313115.1 of Rhysida immarginata. NCBI lineage: Eukaryota > Metazoa > Arthropoda > Chilopoda > Scolopendromorpha > Scolopendridae > Rhysida > Rhysida immarginata. Next base: position 289,815 of record JAHWFO010026046.1, read on the forward strand.
TTGGAGCAGTTTTCTTTAATCCGCCACAACATAGCATCCAACCTCGATTAAAATTCGATTTACTAAGCCTTATTTCCCACATACAATTAAACCGCCTATTTCCCATTACGATCTACCATGCTCCCAATACCTCGTGCCAAAAATCGCGATAAAAACATAAAATAACCAAAAACTCACGCAGAGTACAGTCGCATACGCCATCCCTCAGCAACAAAACAAGAACCATGTTCATGACCAGCAATAATAAGAACCATGTCGAGACCACCTTATTATTGCTAACCAACAAGGTCGCATAACCCTGTTCTGCACCCCTTACCAACAATCGCACACACATCCCACTCCGAAGATACCAGTGCTGCCATAGACTTCTTACGGGACCGCTTTCGTTCCACCAACTTGGGCTGCTCTTTACCAGAGTCATGTGCACGCAGCCTACGCTTTGACACGTCCCACATGTATTTGCCGTGGCCCTACCACCGCCTTTAATGTGGGCCGGTTCACTCGTGGCCCCTCTCTTCACCACCTTGCACCTCAGTCACCTGTCCATCATTGGTTTTAGAAAACCGTTAGGCCGACACTCCTTTTCTACTGGTTCGCATTAGGTGCTCGCATCCACCATAATGACTTTGGGCAAAACTGCCTCCGTGCCCACTGCGATGTCTCTCGTCGCAGGTATCTCGCAACTCTTAGCTGGTACTTCACACCTCTTGCGCAGGGCTCCCAATACCAGAACCCTGTCTTTTTTAACGACCTGAGTGCCCCGGAACCTGAGCCCAGGCGGCAACAGCCATGAAATCCTAACCGGACCAAAGTGGTGGCCGCCGAATCCCCCTTTCCCGGAGATCATGGCATATGCACCTGGGCACACCCTTCATTGCATAATGCCCACATCGTTATATACCTGTTTTTCATTTTCCCTATGTTGTCTTTGAGATACAACGCGAATCATATCATTATTTTCCTGATGCCTCTTACCAGCATCCTCCTCACTGACCACGGTGACTGCGGCACATATGAAGGATGTTCCTTCTACCACAGTCCCTGTTCGGCTGCCAATATGTGCAAAATGCCCACGCGCAGGGGAAGGTCTCGTGACGCGAGACTAGGCTAGAGGCAACTCCCACGCGGTGGGGTGCGGGGTTGTTTGGACTCGCAGGAATGGATGGTAATTAAAACGACACTACAGCGCTGGGTTAAATCGGATAGCATATTTATTGAACACGAATTAAGAATGTACAAGTTAACAAACATAAATGCTAAAGAGTACTCTCAACAACGTTAATCTCTTAATACTATCAGTAGAGGCCCCGGGGCTACACAAACCCAAATCCAACGGATTCGCCTCCCCTTCTTAATCAAGGTATCCCACAGGTACTTATATATTACTCCTCTTACGTTAAATCTTACAGGGCTCTTTCACATTTAAAACAGCTTAACCAGATAAAGTCTTATTATGCCAGCTAATTGCAAACTCTGCAGACAATTGTCTATTGCAGTCTGCATCGACTTTTGCTCTGTCTCGTGGCAGAAGCGGCATGCTTACCACATAATGGTTTCATAGGTCTGGGTACGACTGACTAGAATGCGTCATGCCCTCTGTTTGTTTTCCACCTCTTTGATTGCTACTTTTAAAATTTATGGCACACAAGGCGACCCCCGGGGGAAGAAGGCGGGAACCACCCTTATGTATTCTCTTCATTAAAAATAGTCAGTCTCTCGATGCGATGAAGCCAATCGCACCTATGACTCCTCTTAGCAACCCTTGTGCATGATAAAATGTCAGACTGATGACATATGCCTGGTCCTTGTAATACGCCTAGCTTGCCAGAAAACTTCAAGTAAACTTATTGCATGCAATTATTTGTAAACTACATAGCCATTTAGCATAAGCAGTCAATTTTAAACACTGACAAACGAGTCTATTAAGAGGGGGGAAACTGCTAAACCATATCCCTCCACTGTTAACTCTTAACGTCGGTGTGGGCAGAGGGCACAGACACCGGCAGGCGTGCTGGGTTCGAAAATCGAGCAGTCACAAACACGGGACCTTTGCATAACCACTTAATGTGGAATTTAATCGGTCCAGGTACCCAGCAATAGCACGTTAAAATAAGTTAATTATAACAAGGAACCATCTCACTCGAGTAGTCATCTTATTGGCTTTGGTTTCTAAACTTTGGAGACAATAACGATCTCAAACACATGGCTTCGGCAGTTTCCTCACATTCTTATGGACAGCATTATACGTCAATTACATTAACCCGTTTTCAGCTTAATGGCTTTATTACCAGAGACAATAATGTCCAGGAAAATAAAACTGGCTATAATGGCGTGTGACCACCAAACATTACATGCATTCTTTTCCGTCGAACATCGCTCTATCCGGTAACTCTCTTTCATTGAATACTCGCTTTTTTTCCTCTCTCTCTCAACGCATATTCTTTTTTTCACATAATAATCAACATTAAAAACAGGCGCTCAGATTCTCTGAATCCGATCCCAACAAAGGTTTTCATGACCCTGTGACATTCTATGTCAACTTGTCGCATGCAGCTCGGCGGAAGACAAACTCATCTTCCTCACTACTGTTTAAATGTTGTTTATTTTTCTGAAGTAAAAAATTTATTGGTTAAATCCCATTTTTCTTATTTACCGTTGTTTTTTTTTAAGGGGAATTTTATAGTTTTTTTTTAAATTTATCTTGTTTATTTTTTTTTTGTACCCTGGTTATTGCGAGTTTTTATTGTGCGTTAACGCGATTGTTGTCGTTATAAGAGTTGAACATTCGCTGTTACGAAGCATTGTTCTTCGTAACAGTGGACATGTTTGCTATTGCTGACATTGTCACCTTGGGGAGGTTGTCTTTTCCAAGAAGACAACGTCATGTTTTCTATTCAGTGTATTGTTGTTTTTCATTAAGAGTTAAGAGGTAATTTTCGTACAAGGAAGGTGATTTTTTCTTGCGAGCGCAGAAAAATGTGCCGAGGCCTAATGTTGTTTAAAAAACGAAGTAAAATGTAACGTGGAGAAGACTGGCATAACTTGTGCTTATCTGTTAGCGCCTGTAGAATTTCTGAGTTGTATCATGACCTTTTGTGGAAAGCATTCTCCATTATTCTAGTTTATTCAAAACATGAATGATGATTAATTTATGTATACGAGTTTTGGTCAAGTAAACCTGATGTTCTGTGTTGGACGATGTTGCATTGCCACGGCGTGTTGATCGTTGCTGCGGCCGTGCCACCAGTGTGGAGGTAAGCCGCGAAGGACATAGCAGAGGACAGTATATCGGCTGAGCAATTGTGATGAAAACATCGGTGAGTTGAGTTTTGATATGGGTTTCAGACGTGACAATGGGAGTGACTGTGACTGATATAGTTTTTGAATTTTAACGGCCTGCAAACAGGAAGATGGAACTTCTTTCGTGCAATGCGTGAGTATAAAAAGCTGAACTGGCGTCGAGGTTGTGTGGAACTTCGTAGTTTTGACTTGCATATAAGCGCTCTGTTATTCATCACCAATATTAAATATTCTGATGTGTTTATAACAGCTGTATTAAATATATGTTAAGGTTAACATTAAATGGGTGTCGGGTATCCCTATAAAGAGGGGCTTGCGTTCTGTTGAGGAGTCTGACTCGCATGGTGTATAGCTGCCTGTGCCGTCACAAGGTGGTGAAAGTTTGCGGTTAATACTAAATCACATTAGTGTACTCGCTGTGGCTAGTGCATACGTCACCCACACGTTTGGTTGGTCCGTGGTTCGAAGCAGCATCACCATAGAGGGTTTTAGTGGTTTCCCTTCTTGGGTATCATATTTAAAGGAACCATGCGTTGCCAGAGTTACGTCTCAGCAGGGCTTCTGAAAGTGACGCTCTTCGGCCGACAAACCAGGGGTCTGTAACTTTCGTGGCTTGTCATGCTCACAGCAGTGTTAGACTGAAAATCTTAGCACGGTAAGGTGAGCCAGTGTTCTGCGACCGCGATATCTCTTATCCCTCTCTACAGGGTTAATGCTCTAGTAATTCCATTTTTTTTTTAGTGATCAAGGTATTTAGTCTTTAAGATGAAGCGGGGATACATGTAGGTGGGACTTTAAATTTTGCATATTGAGGGGCCCCTCATGAATGTAGCCAGTGCTGGCACTCTGTTATGAATATTTAGTCCATTTTGGGGCATTTCTAATTTATCAGTGTGGTTACTGTTAATTTAGGGGGTAGCCGTAGCCTGGTTGTCTCGCTGATTGATGGAGTTAAGCAACTTCAGGCATGCCAGCTGCTGGCTGGGTGACAGCCAGTGGCTTGAGGACCACTGCTGGGTGGGACAGCTATTTGGGGCACAGCTGTTGGGGGACTTTAGTCTGACCTATTTGCTGAGTGACCAGTGTTGGTTGTCCAGCAGCTGGTAATGGCCACTGGTTTGTTCGTCCGTCAGCAGCTCTTCCATCACGAACCCCCCGTGCTTCGGAGGGCACGTTAAGCTGTCGGTCCCGGCTGCTACTGTCATCTCGTAGCAGTCGTTAGTTACTGGGATGGCGCAAAACTCCCTTGAAGGAGTAAGTGCCACAGATTATTGTTTTGCAATAATCTACCCTCTGTACAAGATAAGATACTGTTAATTTTGTTGGGAATTAAAGGAGTCTTAAATTAAGCTTATGTTCGTTTTTGATATTTTTGTTGCACTATTAAAACACTCCCGAACCATGACAAACCCATCCCCCTCGATTCTTGTCGATTTCGTTGTGATTGGTTGATATCCTAAAGGTGCCTGTCGTATTTGGCATCCCTGGATGGGAACCTAGAGAGGGGGGCTTGTCACAACCCAACAGACACTGCATTGTCGCAGCATCCACTCTTCTTACAACAATATGTAAAATCCATGACGATTATAACGACTTAAGAACACAATAACGAATCTTAAGCATTAAAGTTTACAACTGGGATTAAAGGCATTAAAATTGAGCGGAACTACCGCTTGGAGCAGTTTTCTTAAATCCGCCACAACATAACATCCACGCTCGATTAAAAATCCATTTACTAAGCCTTATTTCCCGCATACAATTAAACCGCCTATTTCCCACTACGATCTACCATGCTCCTAATACCTCGTGCCAAAAATCGCGATAAAAACATAAAATAACCAAAAACTCACACTGACTACAGTCACACTGTAAGTTTGTACAGACCGTTCAGATACACCCTGTATAAAAAAAGTGCTTTTTTTAGTAAAAAAAAATTTGCTTAATTTAGTGATGGAGCTGGCAGCCAGTATAAAAACAAAAAAAAACTTTTTGAACATTTGCAACCACTCTAAAGACTTTGGTCTTGAAGCATAGTGGCATTTTTTTTTTACCCCTTCCGACAGGAAGAATGCCTGTGATGGTATTGGAGGGACCTCAAAAGGGTTGCCTCTAAGTGTAATTTGCAAAGACCTTATTCAGACCAGATAACTTCAGCTGAAGAAATGTTTAAGCTTTGTCCTAAAAAAATAACAGGAATTTCTCTCATTTATGTATCTTTAGAAGAAGTTAAAACATATGAAGCAAAGCTGAGCCAAAGATATAAAACTTGTAAAAAGGTCCAGAAACAAGAACATACCACAGGTTTGTACCACAAAATCGTGGTATTAAACAGTGTTATGTTCACTTAAAAAGTGAAAATTACAATGAACATAATATTTCTGTTCTACCATATTTTGAAACTGAGTCTTTCAAAATAAATGACATTTTGGTTGTGTTTATGATCAGAAATGGTGGGTTGGTGAAGTAAAAAATATGTGTATGGAAAATGGTGACTTGATGATTCATTTTTATCATCCACATGGGCTTCAACATCATTCAAGATTTCAAAAACTGACAGAATGTGGGTACCAGTGGCAAAGCTTTTGAGTGAACTTTTACCATTGGAGTTTACAACCATGACTGGCCAGGGCTACATCATAACTGAAAAATATGTCCAGAAATTTCTCAACTGCTCAATACAGTGATGGCCCTGAACAACTAAACTAAATAAAATGACTTGATCATGCCCAAAGATAAGTATAGTTCATCGATTACAATAATTTAAAAATTGCAGTAATTTTTTAAGGTTTCAAAGCACAAAAAAAGATTGAATCTACCATAAAATATAAGTAGGCTTATGTTTTGTTTTTCAGTTATTTTAATGTATTTTTTATTAACATACATATATATGTTTGTGCGTGTGTGTGTGTGCGTGTATTATTATTAAAACATATTCATGGGTGCTCTTCATTTACAGTTTATACATTTTGTACATATAGACTTAGTTTTCTTTTATTATTAGAATGCGGTATACACTGTACCAGATCTTTCAACATTATTTTCAGAGTACCAGTACTTATTACCGTTTGCGTTAATTGTATATTCTAAAAAATCTAAATTAAAAAAAGTAATTGTAAACCTAGCTAAAACCTAATATTAGTATCTATATGTTGCCTACATTGTACTAACAGGATATTTATTTTTCACTAATCTAACGCACTTTGTTTTTCAGTGTTTTAACACTTCAGGTGCCTGCGTCAATGTGCATCGTACTGTGTAATTTTGCTTTTTTTCTTTAATTAAAAAAAAATACTTCTGCTTAAAACACAATGATTAAATTTTGTGTTTATTACCAGTTATTAGAAGGGTATTTTGTGAGAATTTCAGATTTTTTGATTCAGTCCTTTTTGAGATATACCAGTTTCAAAATCGGCAATTTTGGACAAATTGCAATATTTGAAGGGCTGTAAAACCTAAAGGAAGCATTTAAAGTTTTTTTAAGTCTCGTCCTCTATTATATCTTTAAAGGCAAAAAACCGTAAAGTTGTGTTTTAATCCCTTCTTTGAAAAGAATTCCCTAAATTCTTCAATTTATTCTAATCGAAACATTTTTCTAGTTAAGTTTTAGGTTATTTCCTTAAAACTTAACACATTTTTGGTCATAACATGATTTATAGATGGTTTCATTTAGAATAAGATGGTTTTTATTTCAAGTTGATATCTTAATAAATAAATAAAGTTATTTAACTTATCGCTAACCTCTAAAAATGCCAAAAATGACTGATACTTATAAACAAAATGGCTCCTAGAATCCATAGTATTAGTGGTAAGTTTTTTAAAAAAAAATCCTTTTATACTCCCAGATACATATATAAACAGAAAATGTATGTGCAAAAATAAAATATGTCAGCAACACCCATTGGTTGATTTCATATGGATTGACCCAAGAACAAGTGACATCAATGCTTCAAGCGATTCCAAAGGAAGCCTTCATTTACTGTTTTCAACAGCTTTACAAAGGTAATCAAAAGAAATCGAAAGTGGCCAATAGCAATTTTTTTTAAGGTTTGTATCTTCTTTCTGCGTTTTCTGAAAATTTCATGAAATTTTCAGGTACACTTTGTTTAGCTAGAAAAGTTACCAAAGATTGTTATGATATCATTCTCAAAGAGCGATATCAAGCTTCAAAATGATACAAGCTGTTCTAAATAATGATTTATTCTAAAACAAGCTTTAAAATGTCACCCACCATAGCAAATCACCCATCAAATCATTCACCAAAATGTATTTTTGGACAACATGACATTGGCATAGGTTCAGCAGGTTGTCATTGAGGTTTTGAGAAAAATGCCTTTTCTCTTCCAATTATTCATTAATGTAGTCGTTTTAGAAGAATTCAGTTTATTTTTTTTTTTTTAATACTCTGAAAACATTTTTTACTACAACACTTTAAAAAAACATTTTAATTTAGAGCATAATTTAATTCCTTATAAAGCCTGAATATAATCAAAGATAATCATTAACATACATGAAAATAAATATGCTGCATGGTTTTGTTTCTGTAACTGTAACTTTATTTATGCTTTTTAAAATGAGCATAAAAAATTTACAGATTTATTATCATACATCTATTATGTATAAAAAATATTTTCCATTTTTTCCTTTTAAAGTATTTTCAACTTTATAATTGTTTTTTTTTATTTTTTG
>JAHWFO010026047.1:0-18127 GCA_023313115.1 Rhysida immarginata
AGAAAAGCGTTAGCAATTGTTTATGAAGAAAGAATTCACCCTTACACAGAACGCTTCAACAATTAACGTTTATTTCATTAAACTGGAATGTTTACAAGTTAATTAGATTCTAATCTATAGAGAATTGCTACTTTCTGCATTAAACTTTTCAGATAGTTTTAATCAGTTTGAATTACGCATTTCCCTTAGATGAATGCCTTGCTTAGCAACCAGAGGCTTCCTTAGCAACCTCATCTAATTTAAACAACCAAAGACTTCTTTAGAAAGCAAATACTTTCCTTTTTATTCTCGAATGTCTTAAAATCCTATCGGTCCTGGGCATTTTGGTTGCCTGACTTGTTAATCTTACGTTAATATTCAATCATGACATGTTATTTCAAGCTGTTTGATATAATACATGCCACATGTTAGCATTGAAAGTTTCCAGTGGACCATAACTGGATGACTAAACCACATACCCTTGAACCAGTTCTGGCTGATATTGACCATCAAGGAAGACAATCACGTGTCTTCACTTAATTCACAAGCTTTTTCTCTGCTTTAGCTATGGAATGCCAAAGGGAGAACAACATGGGACAATGCACAGGCCATTTATACATGGAAATGTATAGTGAAAAACGTGGTCTCCTATATTATTTTTGACTTTTTGAACCGGAAGTAGTTCCCCGATTTTTTCCACCAAAGAAATCAGTCTTCCGATTTCCTTATGTTGTCTAATGGCGAAAACGGAAGTCGAAAATTCGGAAGCGTTCGAAAGCTAGAGCACCAACAGACGGACAGACGTACGGACGCACATTGTAAAAACATGAGTACCTATCGGTCCTAATAATGAGCGATGATATTTAAGTACGCTAATTGTGGGATTATTGATATATTAAAATGATCTTAAAAATTTTTCGGAACCTGCTGTCTCTATCATGACTTATCCGGAATGAGTTCTCCGTCACGAACTGTCTTGTAACAAAATATCGGTATCCCGGCTCATGAGCCCGAAAAATAAAATTCTCGAATAACCAATAGCTTGCTGTGAATGCGTCATATGACTATAATCTTGAATAGATGAGAAGTGGTACATCGTATCTATATAATGTATTGCGTAATGAATTAGAAGTTGAAAAGATAAACTAACAAAAACGCTATGAGCATCCTATGTTTTCTATATAATTTATTTACATTTACAAAACATTTTTTATAATTTAATTATAAAACGTCTTAAAATCTGATCTGGTCTCACTGCTGTTGAACTGAATAAATATGAATTGAATTGAATTGAAAAAATATTAAAAGTTACATTCTGTTTATCGTCAACCGACCTCACTCTTTTCTTTTGCCAAAGCTCACTCTATTCTTTCACTCTTATCTGTGAGCCTTTAAAGTAGGTTATTGCCTCAGGTAAACTGTGTATAGGTGAATTTTCGTTTAATGTTGTGATCAGTTAGTTCATAACGGTTGATTTGTTCGTTCAATTAAATTGTTAGTGGCTTTGTGGTCTGTGAGGATTTTAATTTAATAAAAAAATATTATTTTTTCGAATACACAATCCTTTTGAATAATTTCATCCAAACTCGTTGATAATAGGATGTCTCTTGGAACGAGATGTTTTGCGAAACGACTCTGAAGGAAATTGGAGCTGCCAAAGAGTTGATTGGTCCAGCACTAATTCAGATGCAGATCAAACTCTACAATCACTTAAAAGTTCTCTTATTCCTAGATGTCACAGTCTTCTTTTAATGCCCGAGTGTATTTGTCATTCTGTTTATACTTCCGGTCAATACAGGGTTTCGCATTATTGATCCATTCGATACCGAAACTCTCTCCATATACGTAATAAAATAGAGAATGTGTCACAAGCACTACACGGGGACGAACAACATGCAGTCTTTGAAAATTGGTAAGTCAGGATAAGGTGCAAGTGCAATCAAGAGTTTAGACTGAAGTTATAGTTGAGCACGTGAATAGCACATCCCAAGCGTATACCTGCCACCCTATTTTCATGCAGAAGAGACAAGTCCAATCTAATCTGCCTTGACTCTCATTAAAAGTACCTGATTTTGCAACCGATCAACATCCGGTAAGCTCAGTTCCTACGGAGCAGGTAAAAAACCTTTTTGCACCCGACTGTACATAATAGGGTAAACACAAGAGAATGATAACGAGAATGATTACTACTAACATGGACTGTTTCGATATTTTATCTATCTCTGCTTTTTTCAGAAATAATTTGAAAACATTAATCTTTCAAAATGTCGAAAAATGTATACTTACAATTTTTTACGCCTTTTATGTCCGATCTAAAATAAATAATATTTTTAAACACGTGGACAAAAAAAATTTAATAAACTAATATTGATTAAGAGACACAATTGAACACTTTCGGAGGGAAACATTTTTAAAGATTTTTTAGGAAAAAAAGAAAAATTATAATTTTCAAAAAATATAATCATTGAAGAGTAAAATTAAAAACCAAGTGAAAAACTGGAACACTTAATCACTGTAACTTTTGAACGTTCTATGTGGATTTTTCTTTTTATTTTTATTCTTCTAATAAAACTTTTATTCTTCAAATAAAATATTGGTTCTCCAAATGAAATCAATAACTTAATACTATTTTTAAATTTCTACATTCACTGCATTTTGTCAAGAATTTTATTTCTTAGCTTTTTTCATGATACATAAAAGAAAGGAAGGAAAGAAACCATTGTTCAACATAAATATTGGTTTCTTTCCTTTCTTTCTTGTTAACCCAGTGTCCACAGTTTTGACTGTTTATTTCTTTTATTTCATAACATATAATAAATTATAAATGCTTGTTTTATAATAAACATTCTCTTACTTTAGCTTTAAAAATACTATTTATTATATTCCGATGATAAAAAAGAATTATAAATAAAAATCTAAGTATTTCTATTGTCCTTAATTCTACCTGCACTTTACCTTAGGATATTAATGTGATGATGTGTTGTATGGCTATTTCAACAAATTTCTAAACTTGTCCTAACAAAAACCAAAAGGGTTTGTCATATTCCATTTGAGCTGATACGTTTAAATTCATTTTCCTGATATATTTAAGGAAGACGAGAGCTAATATAAATAAGGAAAAAAAAATTGCAAAATTGACAAGAGGATAATAATATTGCAATGAATACAAAATATCCGTTTTCCTCTTCATAAAGTATTCTTTTCATAAAGTTTATTATTTTTAGGTTACGTTTCATGCAATTATATATAATTAAGCTCTATTCTTTTCTTTTTATTATTCATTACTGCAGATCGACTTAAGGATAGAAAAAATTTAGTCGTCGAAACTTTGGGTCTGTGCACCGCCGTTAAAACAACGTGTAGGCCTATATAATTTTATATAAAAATTTTCAGCCTTGTATTACTGTAAGATTAAATGAATAACCAAATAACTCGTATTATTATTAAAGTAGTATTATCTGTATTAAAGCAATATTAAAGTTTATTTTAAGTAGCTAACGCGTTTCAAAATCACCTGATCATCGGAGTTATGGAATACAAGTGAAGAAATTCAAACGGTTGAAGTAGAAATATAAGACAGCTTTTAAGAGGAAGGGACCAAAGGAAAATCACGTATTAAGCGAGCTTACGTAATAAGCGGTCACGTATTAACGGGTTCTACTGTAGTAACATCATGGAGCATCAAGTTGATGCATCTGTTAAAGAACTATTGAATGTATTTAGTCATATCCTTCAGTCTAGATAAAACGTACACTGATCATTACAGAAACCTTTGTCTTCAAATAGAAGAAGGTCAAAATATGCAGTGAAGAGTTTCGCAATGAAATCGAATCTTTGAAGGAGGGGTTTCGCAGTCAAGCCGAATCTTTAAAATCGGACGAAGACAAAATCGACCGAAGAATTACGGAGTTTTTTAAGGAAGCTGCTGAAAATTACAGCATTAAAAAATCTGGTTCAGGATAAGGCTAATTTAGCCCCAAGTAAAACAAAAACATTTAGGTCGTATAATCGTTAAATTCTATTCGAGAAGGACAATTATTATTGTTTGTATTTATAAATATCCGCCATTTCACTGTCTGTTAAGTCAAGTTGTTCTGAAGACGATGAATATTTATCCGAATGTAATTGTGGATCTTTTACATTGGTTGCGTCATTTCCGATGTCTATTTGATTCCTTTATTCTCTCGGTCGCTTCCGATTAGATTTATTTTTTAGACGAGCGCTACTGTCACGTTTTTGATCCTTAGATTAGTTTCTCTCGTCTTCTTTACTTACTTTCTCAAGCTGATCACTATCCTTCGATGGTCGAAGATGGGTAGTAGTAGTGCCCACCGATCTGACCAGTTGTTTTTTTTTTCACTACTCTTGCGTACGAGTTACTATGGTGCCCGGCACGAAAGAAAAAGGAAATTGGCGCATTAATTTCTTGTTAATAAATGTATAAATGTATTTCTTCTTCGCTGCTAATGCTCCTCCTTAGAATGTTTTATTTACTATGTCTTGCTACAATTCAATTGAAAAAATAGTTGAGAATAATGTTAAAGGCAAATTGCATGCTTTGAAATGCAACTAGTATTGTTATCTTCATATATCTAAACTTAATTGATATGACTCTTGTATCCTATAGGGCCCGGCACGAAAGAAAAAGGAAACTGGGGCATGTGTAAATGAATAAAACTCGTTCAACCAATCAGAAACGGATTGGAAACGAGGTATTACTTATACCTGGCATCAATAGTAATTAATGCCTTGATTCCTGTCCGTTTCTGATTGGTTGAACGAGTTTTATTCATTTACACATGCGTCAGTTTCCTTTTTCTTTCGTGCCGGGCACTATAAGCTCATTACTTGGGGAGTGATGTAATCGTTTTTCCTGTACGAACATTTGTTCTTTATCCATTTTGCCTGGATCTCCTTCTCATGTTTTAAAGTCGGACGGTCTTGGGAAACAGAAGAATAGTCACCTCTTCAATTTCCACACCAGCATCACATTTTATCTTTTAAGTCTCCTTCTCTACATCTGCCGCAAATCTCGGAAAAAGGGAATTTGATTTAGAGTGAGCAAAATCGAAGACATTTAAAACGTATTGGATTAGGAATAAGTGGTCACAAATAATTCTTGCCCACAAATATCCCAGTTTTATTGTATCTGGAAGGTTATCTCCTTCAAATGTAACTATGAAGGAGTGGGTGGAATGAATTTTCCCACTCCTTCTTGAATGAATACGTTTATCTTGGAATCAGGGGCATCTCAGCACTATATAGGCTACTCTAAATTTTCAACTCAATTTTATTGATGAAGACAAAGTGATAGAGAGTTGTTCTTGAGACATTACTATTCTATTTTAGGAATCCAATTCATAATTTCCAAAAAATCCAAAATTTTGTCGCGCACATCCTGATTCCTTAACTCTTCTAAAAGTGTATCATCCGAGAGACCCTTAATATTTGTATAGAAGAAAGTCCCTCTCTTAATTAATAAAAGTAAATCAAGAGAAGGGTGAAGGAAGTCAGTTACTTTTATTCCGTTTAAGGCAGGATTCCCCACCACAGGCAAGCAATAGGATTCCCCGCGACAGGCCAGTAGGGGCTGGAGTTAATACATTTTCACCTCGGCAAGCAACAAACTCCTCCTACGAACCTTTTTGGCACTTTATGTAGGGCGAGATACCATAAGAAAAAATCCACGGTCTTCATGTGACATCACGTGGGATGATTTGAGGATACTGCTTTAAGGTCTTACACTTAAGCATAGCCTGGACCTGTTTTTTTTTGGAGCGACTTCTACTAACAAGCTGTCATTCGGCAAGCGCCGCACCGATTTTGTTTCACCATCTTTCGCAATACCAATTATTGCTCTTTGTTTTTTTCCTTATTTAGTTGTGGTTAAAGAGTTTTCTTTGTTCAATCCCTTCATATACAGGTTGATTCTGAAAATGTGTGTATAACTGTAAGCAATGACAGAGGTGACCAGAATGAACATTTTCTTTTAATACGATATGGGTCCGAACTTGAACGCTAACTGAGATATGAACAGAAATAAAAAAGCCGCCACCAAGATCAACAAGTTAATAACTTAGGTTCTGCAACGCCTAGAATAATGAATTTTGGAGGAATAATAGGGTACATACTACTCTGTATACCGTTAAAGTTTGGTCGAATTCCAACGAGTAGTTTCAGAGTTACGCATTCAACATCGTAACACGTGCTGGTTAGTACTTGCATGTGAGCACTGTTAAGATTTTAAACTGTCGTTGGAATACGATCAAATTTTAAACACTTACGAAATCTCATCCCACCCAATCCACGCCCGCCAACCCTAAACGCCTGTATAAAAGTACATAAAACCAACATGCCAGTTCGCCCAATTGTTAACTATACCCCTGCACCAGCTCATAATGTCACCAAATACTTATCAAAATTCCTGTTTAACTTCAAAATCTAACAAAATACCTACACTCTCCAAAACTCTCTAGATCTTTCCAGTAAACTAGCTAATTTACAAATAACAAACAACCATTACCTACTCTCCCTTGATGTTACTAGCCTTTACACTAATGTCCCTGTCCCACAAACTGTAGCAACATAGAAAACGTACTCTCCTAAACCCAACTCCACCCGACACTTCCAAAAAGAAATGGGTTGCAATACCCTTCCTAGGCCCACAATCCTACAAATTATCCAAGTTTCTATCCTCCTTATCATTCCATGTTTCATTCCGTAGCCCCGCATCATGTCGTATAACCGTTAACCCCACACCCCCCAAAAATATTTCCAACTATTCCCAATCGGGTGTATACAAATTAACATGCAATAAATGTAATAACTTTTATATCGAATTAACAACCAGAACGCTAGCCATCAGATATAAAGAACACATAACTTCCTATCAAAAAAGAGACCGAAAATCACATTATACAAATCATCTAATTAATACAAAACACCCGCCAACAACATGCGAAGAAGCCATGAAAATACTACTAGGTAACCACAAAAGTTCTTGCCGTTTTTGTGTTGCCATAAAAGGAAGTGATAGAAGATATGCAAATGAGTGTACCGTATGGTATAAAATCTGTCGGGGAGAGCAGGAAGGTTAGCCTATATAAATACAGGGCTGTTGGGCATTCACATCAATCACATCTCGTGCAGAAGTGAAGACAAATGGAGATATCGAAGGAGATGGTTAGAAAATTCAGGTCGGGAGAATTTGCCATTTCTGATGAACCCCGTAGTCTAGTGTGTCTGGTGGACTAGACGCCAAATGGTTCACTACGAGCTGCTATCAACTGCCCAAACTATCACTGGGGACCTGTACTCCCAGCAATTGGAACGTGTGAAACAGGCAATGCAGCAGAAGGAGCCAGTATTGGTGAATCGCAAAGGGGTACTCTTCCTTCATGACAATGCCTGGCCATATGTGGTGCGGATGGCCAGGGAAATCATAGAGTGGCTTGGCTGGGAAACTTTGTGTCATCCACCTTACTCACCAGATCTTGCTCCAACGGATTATCACCTTTTCCATTCTCTGGACAACCATCTTCATGGAAAATCCTACACCAGTGATACAGACCTGCGAAAGGCACTCACGGACTTCTTTGAGTCCAAGACCAGCAAGTTTTACACCCAGGGGATTGATCAATTGGAGACACGTTGGCAGAAGGTGCTAGATGCCAAGGGGACTAGCGATACGCTACTTTTTGTGTACTTTATTTTGTTTTCCGAAATTAAAAACTGCAAGAACTTTTGTAGTTATCTAATACATACCACAAATAAAAGCCACTATAATAAAACAGCTGTTCTCGAATCTATCGAAATTTATAAAGCCACTATACAATATCCCAATCAACTTCTTAATTCACAAACAAATTTTGATATATTTACAAAGTTGACCTCCCTTACCGACCTATTATAATAATTGTAAAAATTATTTAATTATTTATGCTATGTTTAACATTAATTTCCTTTACAACAGCCTTATTTATTTCATATTTAATTTATTTACTTGCATTAATTAAAAAAAAAAACAAAAAACCCCCAGCAAAAACCACTGTAAGTTGACCGATCCAGACGACCCCATTGGCTATTGTAAACGCTCTCTAAATTCTGTAACCAATCACAAACCTGTATGTAAACCCTCTTAGTTCTGTATAATAAGAAGCACGTAATCCTCTTCATTTGCTCTGAAGAAGCCGGTAGTAAATGGCGAAACCGGTCGGAAAGATTACTTCCGTCATCATGTATTGTAAGGCCACATTAAACTTTATTAGGAGATAACGTAGATATAGGGCGATAATTACTTATAACATTTTTATATACTGGTATAATATTGTCTCCATTTTTATATACTGGTATAATATTGTCTATTTTTAGATTATCTGGAAAATTCTCTGTTAATATGATCAAATTACAAAGATCTTGTATTTTTTCAATTCCTAAATGGCCTAACCTTGACAATAATTTTGCTGGTATTAAAGGCACTTATGTAACACCTTTCAGTTTGATTGTATAAATAAACTTTTGAATTTGCTGACTATGCGGGACTCTGGGGTCATATATCTGATCAGTAGTTAAATGCCTACTAAAGGTAATCTTATTCGGAGTAAGAACGTTGCAGAGATTATTTATCTGCTTTAAATAGTCTAAATTTTTCTGTGGAGGTAACCTTGTCTTTGTCTCTACATTATTCTTTCTAATCAAATCTAATTATATTTTTTTAATACAAAGTGAAACTAAGAATCATTTAGATTTCCTTAATGCAATCTTAATATCTTTGTTAGCTGTTTTTTAAATGTACCTAGTTGTTGAATTTTTATTTTTCACAAATTTCTGATACTTCTTGATTTTTATCAGTCATAGCTCAGGCAGTTTTCTTAGACCACCAATTTTTAGCTTGCCGGTTTTGGTATTATTTGTTATTTTCATACCAGCCGAGACTATCTGGTATAATAATTTTTACTATCTATGAGTTGCATGGTCAGGATTGCTGTGATCCACAGCCTGTGAATATCAAATAGAAAAAGGATCCAGGAGTAGCAAAACGGTAGAGATTTAATAAGCCAACGCGTTTCGAAGTAATTTCATCACCGGGGCATAAACATAACAACAAAGTAGGACAATCGAGCAGCGAAGTGAAAAAAGTCACGAGCGGTCCGGGAGCAGGGCTTCCATAGCACACTCGCCCAAAGAGTAACCAGGGGAATTTATACTGAGATAGAGGAGAAGCCTAATGGTCCTCTTGAATCATCCTGAGGATAGATTCCTTACCTAGTAGGACGAGGGATAAGATTGTGGATTGATGTAGTTATTACACATTTGCGGGTTAGGAGATCCAGAAGTTGGGGAAGACGCCCTTGTTGATATCTTCGAAGTTGACTTCCAGGACATGTCGGAGTCTACGAAACCGAAAGTGACCCCTATCGACAATCGACAATCGAACAGTGAAGTGTACATTCGTTAGGATGGGACGAAAGCAGCGCTTTCACAAAGCTCATCTAACCAGAATAAACTCCAAAGGAAATACACTGAGGTAGTCAAGAAGCCTAACCAACCCAAGCGGTCTTCCATATTATACAAAAAAGAAAGTAAGATTGACGATTGTCAGAAACAAAAAACAAACGAAATAAAAAATACAAGGAGAAATAAGATTATCACATCTTCCAGTAGTCTGGGAAAGAGACGTTGCTAATATCTTCAAAATTGATGTCAAGAACGTGCCTCGGTTTACGATACTTCGTATGCCAGTTCATATTCATTGAGTTCTCCAGTATCCCTTTCACAAGCTTATTGTCGTGAGTCTTCACCTTCTGTGTCATAATCAAAAGGAGATCCTGTATAAACTTACCGATATGGGCCATGTTTAAATCGAGGTGGATGGATTGGTTTTTCACCGTCCTTCTGTCCAGCTGGGCAATGGTCCTCAGGGTAACATTCTGGAATGACTGTAGTTCACTCCATCTGCTTTTACAGATACTCGCCCACGCAGGCATGCCATAGAGGAGTATGGTCCGGATAATCGATTTGTACAGAAGTAGCTTGTTGTCAATGCTGAGGGCGCTGTTGCGACCCATGAGAGCTATGATACTGTACTTAGCCCTCTTCGCTTTGTTCAGAGCATAGGACATATGCTGGTTCCATGAGAGTCTTGAGTCAATGATAACTCCCAGGTACTTGTAGTTGTCCACCCAGTCCAGTTTCTTATTAAATAGAACAAGAGAATCTGGGGGATGCTTGAGCTTCCTATTGAGGTACAAAGCCTTGCACTTTCCGACGTTAAGGTTCAACTTCCAGCAGTTAAACCAGTATTCGAACTGCTTCAAGGCGCACTGCAGCCGAGTGATAACGTGAGCCGGCTGGTGTGCCCATGTCATAATGGCAGTGTCATCCGCATAAAAATACAGATTACAATTATCGGGTTTTGGGAAATCATGTACAAAGTAATTAAATAGCATAGCCCCGAGGACAGAACCCTGAGGGACACCGGCCTTCACAACACGGGGTGTGGAAAGATTTTCTCCAACCTTGGCTTGATAGGATCTGCCGTCAAGAAAGGATTTCACCATCAAGATCAAATCGGCAGGGAACCCGTCTCTGGTCATTTTGTAGACAAGGCCCTCATGCCACACTTGGTCAAAAGCTTTACTGACATCGAGAAATACCACCCCACAGTACCTGGATAGGTTCAGGGGGGTGCTCAGGTCTTCAACGAGCCTCCATATCTGCATCGGACAAGAGTGGGCAGCACGAAAGCCACACTGCTCTTCCCGTAAAAGGTCATTTGCTAGACAGTGATCTTGGAATCTGACAAGGATCGTTCTCTCCAACACCTTGGACATCGAGGGTAGCAAGCTAATAGGTCGGTAGCTCGCGGGAATTGCAGGATTTTGCCCCTGCTTTGGGATACTCAACACAATAGATTTCTTCCAAGCCACAGGGAACTAAGAAAATTTCCAGCAGTCGCTAATGATATTGGTGAGAAATTCAATAAAGTTCTTTGGGAAATTCATAAGGGCGTTATTACTCACCTTGTCTTTTCCTGGAGCCTTCTTCTTTTTCAGTTTATTTATGATGTTGGCGATCTCACCAGCCTCGATGTTGTACTTCGTAAAATGCTTCGGGACTTCATCAAAGTTGAAAATACCTTCTTCCACACGCTGAGACATGATTTGGCTCTCGGGCTTTTCGTTGGTAGGAGTAGCAAACTGCATTTCCAGTGAATCTGCAATGACTTGGGCCTTGTCCTGATCAGTTTGCACATAGTTACCTTGTGGTGTACGGAGTGGAGGAAGCATAACATTCTTCTTCTTCTGTAAAGCTCTAACCATACTCCAAATGGAATTGTCGCGAGCCGACAAGCTTTTGAGTTTTTCATTCCATCTAGCGTCGCGAAGCTCTTTTATCTCCTCTTGAACTCTTCGCACTAAACTGTTGTACTTGGTTTTGAGCCAAGGTTCACGATAGCGTTGCCAAAGTCTACGGTTCCTGTTTCTTTCAGCAATTAGACGTTGGATTCCAGGAGAGAGTTGGATTCGATGAGAAGGTTTATTCTCTGATGGATACTTACTGACTTCTATGGCACTGTTAATACATCTGGTGATGTCATCAACAAGTTGATCGATGTCCTCTGTAAAGTATGCAACGTCGGGATGGTAGCCATAGTCCTTAAGAATATCTTTGTAGAGCTTCCAGTCTTGATGATGTACGAGTTCCTCTCGGAAATTTATGTCAACATTGTCAAAGTTCAACGCCACAGGCTTGTGGTCAGAAGAAAGGTCATCAATCGTGAAGATATTGTAACGGTTTGAAGAAACCCTTCAAGAGCGATATGTCCAAAACGTCACTACTAGGGGAGTGGTCGCAGTAGTAGGTGTCCTCCACGGGTCCAGCAGCGATGATATCATCTCTACCTTGTATGTACCTATAGAGAATCATGCCGTTGTAATTCTGCGTTCTGGTGTTCCAGCTTGGATGCTTGGCATTTAGGTCACCAGCCAGGACGACTGGAGTGTCACCACTGAAGAGTTCATCAAGCTCGCAAATGTCAAGATAATGTTTAGGTGAATTGTAGAGCGCTACGAACTTCACTTCACCACAGGAGACGTCATTGATAATGATGGAGGCTGATTCCATACCTGCATAAGACTTGGATACTAATTCTTGGTGTTGAATTCCCCTCTTAATGATGATCGCAGCGCCCCCAGACGCACATCTTGCAGCATTTGAAGCCATTCGATCCTTACGGTACACACAATAGCCAGGTAGCTTGAAGTCTTGGCTTGGTTTGAGGTGAGTTTCACAGAGGAAAGCCACGTCAATTTCGTGATTTATCAGATAGTTGTGAAACTCGATACGCTTTCGGGGAATGCCCCTAGCGTTCCATATCACGCACCGAAGTTCACCTTTGTTGATTACAGTATAACGTTGTGCAGCCATACTAAAATTAGTTGGTCGTAAGGAGCCCACTCAACTGTGGGTAACTTTTGCCTAGATTAGAAAACAGATGAAAGATACGTCCTAATTGCTTATACATACCTGGTAGGTCGTTGATGTTGAGGCCTTTATCTTCCGGCGTAGACACAGCGGCAGCATAGGATTTGCCTGCTGTCACTTTAGAACTAGACATCCTTTGAACCTGGGGGTACTTTGGACATTTCGTGTAGCTTGATGTGTGCTGTCCACCACATCTGATGCACTTTGGGGGGTCTTGTCCTTTGATCTTGGGGCAATCTCTTGACTGGTGCCCCTCAGCACATTTATTACAACGAGGATCTTCCGTGCAGCCCATGGATACGTGTCCGAAGCGCAGGCAGTTGTAACACTGTAGTGGCTTCTTGTTCCCTCGAAAGGCCTCCATTGAAACTGCCAGCGGCCCAATACGTGTTACGTTTTTCAATGATTGGTTGTGTTCGGTGTTCGGGAGTAGAACCAAAACCATTGGCATATCAATGGATCCTTTGGCTTTCCTCAATCGAATAACTTTTTCCGGGAAGTAGTTGGCTCTTTTTAGGTCTTCTTGGAAGCCATCGAGGTCATACGTAACATCCACATTACGAATTACGTATTTCAAGACCTTCTCCGACTTCAGTTGATGATGCTGAATTTTTAAAATATTATCAGATTTATTGCCAGAGACTAAACTGTTGTGTGTTTCTTCATCTTCACATTTAACCTTGATGGTTTCAGCTCTGCCCGTATGAACGGCGATCTTTTCGACTGGAACATGCTTCTCGAGCTCAGTTAAAATCGTCCTAAACGGGACGCCATGGGTCCGCACGATAATTGGCGGTACATACCTCTTCGTGATCCTATGGTCTTTATTAGCCGAGCGACCTTGTACATTCTTCGGATTCCTCATTCTAGTCGCGCTGACGACTTCGTCGTTTACTCTGGAGACGGTCTTTAGGTTATCGATCCTCGTGCCTTTTCTGAATTTTTTATTAGTGACACCAATCCAGGGACTGTCGTCCACTTCTTCATCAGTTCCGTCAGAGTGACTTCTCTTACAGCCACCGTTTGTCGAACAGTCACTATTTCTATTATATCCATAGACTCCATACTATTAGAAGAGGAAATAGTTTTTAAGACATTACTTACCTTGCTGTTATCAACTGGATTATCTTCCGTGGAGTTACTTGCCTTTGGAGTCCCGGAGCATATCCCAAAGGCTTCCTTAAGTTCACTTATCTTGTCAATGACATCTCTACGGGAGTCCTTAATTTCCTTATTGATACCTTCGAACTTCTCCTCAAAACTTTTGTGTAGGGATTCGACTTTTTCCTCCAGTGCACTATACTTAGCGTTTATTTCATCCCGGAGGGCTTCTAACATTTCGTTGAACACTAGGTCAAAAGCAGCAAACCTAGCATCCAAGCAGGCATCCCGGTAGGCCTTTTCGCAGGACACTACCATCCGCTACTAGCAAATGCTCTTTAGCCGACTTCAGCTTGGTTAATTTGGACGAAGCCATCGTATATAGAATTTATAGAACCAGGGGGGGGGGGAGTAACCTCGCAGCTAGGTGTGTGCTAAAGAAGCCGTCCTAAGAAGGACGCACCTAGCTCTAAGAAAAAAGAACAAGTCATCATCATCATATGGTCATCATCCCATCAAGCATCCTGGGAACTTAGGCTGAGGACGATCAGGACGATCAAAACGGACTAGCTCTTCAAGGTATCACTCTACTCTCCTTTCAGGTATCATTTCATTATTCTCATTTCACGGTGCGCCCTTTTCAGGGCGATATTCACCTTCTGTTACGTCTTATGTGCTGGTCCCTGGCGTTGGAATTAATATTCCCGTAAACCAGTGCATCAAGACGCTCATTATCCTTCTGGGTCCCTGGCGTTGGGATTAATTTCCTCGCAAACCTAACTAAGGACATTTTCTCATATCATCTATTATTATTCTAATCATTCACGAGCGGGTCCCTGGCGTAGAATTAATTTTCTCGCAAACCTGACATAATCCCCTAAAGGATCCCACCGTATTTATGGTCTATGTCTGCCAATCAGAGAAAAGGACAGTGAATCATCTGATTGATGGACGAAGAACCCATACAACAGCAAGTGACAGGAAGATAACAGGAAATATAAAAAACAAAATAAAAATAAAAAACGATTTACAAAATATAAATTAAATAAATAGAAATAAATAAATTAGTCTTGATTGATTGTGTTATGGTTCTTTTTGATTCGTTGATCTAGGATGTTGTTCACCACGTCCAGGACGGGGTTCTTCTCGAAGCTAGTCTGGTTACAGATGAAGGGAGGATACTACTTTTCCACAAAAAGAGTTTTTAATTATCATAAATGTCCATCAAGGTCAATCGATTAATTGTTTATATAATTTTAGCTACTTGTCTGGTTGTTCAGTATTTTGTCCGGATGGTCTCTAATATGTCTTCTGATAATCAGTGTAAGATACACTGTCATATCAATTCATTATGACCAGCACCCCTTCAAGGCACACGCATGTTTCGCCCCAACAACGATTACACATTGAAAAATTTGCATAACAGGCTGAGAAAGCTTTAACGCTGGTGCATCAAACTGCAGGTGCACGAACCTCAAGATGGGTAAACGTCCGGATTTAACGGACTTCCAAAAAGGGATGATAATAGGCTATCGCAGCAAGGGTGGCACCATCTCCGAAACGGCGCGATTCGTGAACAGTTCACGGTACGTTGGAGTGGACAGCAGGGATAGAAATCGCGTCCCAACGCCATCACTGTAAAGGATCACGAGCCATCGGCCATCGGGGTTAGCGGCGCCTACGACGACTCGCAAAAGGTGACAGGAGAGCCACAGTCCATCAACTGACCACCAGATTCAACAGTGGTGCCAACAGACGTGTATCCGACCTTACCGTTGAACGCACCCTGCTACGGATGGTCCTGAACAGTCGACGCATGGTTTCTGCACCCATGTTGACCAGGGGTCATCGTCAACGACGACTAGACTTTGCACGTGAGTACCGCCATTGGACCACAGACGAGTGGGCTCGCCTTCTCCGACGAGTCAAAGTTTTTGCTCCATAAGATTGACGGGCGAGTGCGTCGTGAACGCCATGAAAAGAGAATGCAGGAGGCTATTGTGGGCCGGAAACAAGCTGGTGGGGGCTGTATGCATGTGAGGGGGATCTTCTGTTGGGAGCAGTTAGGTGCAATTTGAATGCCTGTGGCTATCTGTCAATCGTAGTGGACCAGGTGCACCCGTACCTACTCACGATGTTCCCCCAATGTGATGGTGTGTTCCAACAAGACCATGCACCCTGCCACAAGGCACGTCTCCATCTGAATTGGCTCGAGGAACACTCTACTGACTTTCGAGTGCTTCCCTGGCCCGCTAATTCGCCGGACATCAATCCAATCGAACATCTGTGGGAGACCTCGAACGCCATGTACGGCAGCTGTACCCTCCACCTATGACTCTCGAAGCTCTGTGGACAGCGCTTCAAGCGGAATGGACTGCCATACCATCGAATACATACCGCGCACTTCTTGCGTCCATGCCACGACGCTTAGCAGCACTTATAGCGGCGAAGGGTGGACTCCCATTACTAAGTGGGTGGTCATAATTCAGTGATATGACAGTGTATATTGTCGTGAACACCATTGATGTCATCAAGTAAAATCTAGGCTTTGGTGACGTTTCCATCGAAACGATTAGTGTATCGTCACGTATCGAGATTAGTGTAACAGAGTTGCGGAATTCATCATAGGTGTGATATACAGTTCCTCTAGAAATTGTAGGAAGACCTCCGATAGGAATGCACTAATGGGGGAACCCATCAGTACTCCGTCAGACATCGAGTAATACACATTTTTAAATACGAAGTACTGATAGTTCTGATTACCGATGGTATTTAAGAGCGAAAAATATCATCTTTGACAACATTGTCCACTTTCTTTTTTGCATGTAGGCCGTCGATAATGGCGATGGTTTCTCGGTAGGGGATATTGGTGTAAAGATTAACGATATCAAAAGAAATAAGCTTAATAGTATCACTTAAACGGAGAACACGTAGTTTTTCCGCTAGGTACACACAATTTGGAAGAACGAATTTGTTCTCCAGAGGGCAAATGTCCTTAAGGAGGCTTGCTGTTCTTCTGGCTAGGTAGTAGATAGAATCAAGTGGTAGATGTGCAGTCAACCACAGGGCGGATCGGGTAATTCGTTTTGTGTATCTTTATAAGAGCCCGAATACGGCGGGGGGGGGGGGGGAGTGAAGGTTTGCTGCAGACGATTTTGTTGGCGAATTCCTTGAAAATGTCTGAACGATTATTGTCTTCATGGCCCTTTGGAATGATGGGGTAATAAGAATGCGAGACAAATCCTACGCCGCCCGCCGGACTAAAACTTTTGCAGAGAAGAAGCGAATTATGGAAGATCTAGGTTCATTACATAAGAAGAAGGTAAAACGTAATCATTCAGTAATGCAAGTACACCTGGAGATAACTTCCTACATACAACCGGATGTCCTAAACATCATGAACAATGTGAAGTTATCCCTCGACACAGAAAAACGTGAGAAATTTGAAACCATGTGCAGAAAACTGGAACGTTTACAACAGCGAAACAGAGACACCAAGGTCAGTAAATTTGTTTTCCATGACAATGTGGTCAACTTGACTCCCATCAATTTTACGGACATACACTACATGATCAAAGGATTTGGGACACCTGTTGCTCTATCTTAAAGCCGTAAAAAGCTTCAATCAGTAGTGTGTAGGACCACCCCGAGCTGCTATCACTGCCTCCACCCTACATGGCATACTGTCCACAGGTTTACGGTATGTGTCCACAGGTATTGACCTCCATTCCTCGAGGAGTGTCGTGGTCAGTTCCTGGACAGATGTAGGGCGAACCATCCTGGATCTCACACGTCGTTCCAATTCGTCCCAAAGATGTTCGATGGGGTTGAGATCAGGACTCTGGGCGGGCCAATCCAGTTCTTCAACCCGCATCTCGTCAAACCAGTTGGATATGGATCTTGCTTTGTGGCAAGGCGCATTGTCGTGCTGGAAGAGGAACGGCCCGTCACTGAAGTGTTCCCACAGTGCTGGAAGTGCCCCGTTATTCAGAATGGTTCTGTAGCCATCAGCATTGAGGTTTCCGTCCACCTTGATGAGCGGGCCCAGTCCAGTCCAGGAGAAACACCCCAGGTCCCAAAATATCTCCTTTGATCATGTAGTGTAGAAGTGGACCTGATGAACGAAGCCCTCAAACACAATCTATGGAAACGACCAACCGACAACGACTACGTAAATTTGGCAGTTGAAGTCGAGTTAGCTCTTTTGAAACTGAAACCTGAAGACCGTTCCATTCCTCGTGTCTTGCGGCCCAAGAAATAGAAAAAATCAACCGGATCACCCGTAACATCCCGCCCCAAGAAGATCTCACAACGGCCATTACTAATAGAAATAAGTTAGCTGCAAATAATGCATCCGTTGTTGGTGCCGACAAAGGCAATGCTATCGTCGTCATCTATAATTCTGATTTTGACAACAAGGTCATTGACTTCATCAATAACAATGGCTTTAACCAAATGAAAAAAGACCCTACCCCATCATTCTAAAAGGGCCATGAAGACAATAATCAAAGGTTTTCGTTCAGACATTTTCAAGGAATTCGCCAACAAGATCGTTTGCAGC
>JAHWFO010026047.1:26852-37930 GCA_023313115.1 Rhysida immarginata
AATTGATGTCAAGAACGTGCCTCAGTTTACGATACTTCGTATGCCAGTTCATATTCCTTGAGTTCTTCAGTATCCCTTTCACAAGCTTATTGTCATGAGTCTTCATCTTCTGTATCATAATCAAAAGGAGGTCCTGTATAAACTTTCCGATATGGGCCATGTTTAAATCCAAGTGGATGGATTGGTTTTAAACCGTCCTTCTGTCCAGCTGGGCATTGGTCCTCAGGGTAACATTCTGGAATGACTGTAGTTCACTCCATCTGGTTTTACAGATAGTCGCCCACGCAGGCATGTCATAGAGGAGTATGGTCCAGATAATCGATTTGTACAGAAGTAGCTTGTTGTCAATGCTGAGGGCGCTGTTGCGACCCATGAGAGCTATGATACTGTACTTAGCCCTCTTCGCTTTGTTCAGAGCATAGGACATATGCTGGTTCCATGAGAGTCTTGAGTCAATGATAACTCCCAGATACTTGTAGTTGTCCACCCAGTCCAGTTTCTTATTAAATAGAACAAGAGAATCTGGGGGATGCTTGAGCTTCCTATTGAGGTACAAAGCCTTGCACTTTCCGACGTTAAGGTTCAACATCCAGCAGTTAAACCAGTCTTCGAACTGCTTCAAGGCGCACTGCAGCCGAGTGATAACGTGAGCCAGCTGGTGTGCCCAGGTCATAATGGCAGTGTCATCCGCATAAAAATACAGATTACAATTATCGGGTTTCGGGAAATCATGTACAAAGTAATTAAATAGCACAGGCCCGAGGACAGAACCCTGAGGGACACCGGCGTTTACAACATGGGGTGTGGAAAGATTTTCTCCAAATTTGGCTTGATAGGATCTGCCATCAAGAAAGGATTTCACCATCAAAATCAAATCGGCAAGGAACCTGTCTCTGATCATTTTGTAGACAAGGCCCTCATGCCACACTAGGTCAAAAGCTTTAATAACATCGAGAAATACCACCCCACAGTGCCTGGATAGGTTCAGAGGGGTGCTCAGGTCTTCAACGAGCCTCCATATCTGCATCGGACAAGAGTGGGCAGTACGAAAGCCAAACTGCTCTTCCCGAAAAAGGTCATTTGCTACACAGTGATCTTGGAATCTGACGAGGATCGTTCTCTCCAACACCTTGGACATCGAGGGTAGCAGGCTAATAGGTCGGTAGCTCGCGGGAATTGCAGGATTTTGCCCCTGCTTGGGGATACTCAACACAATAGATTTCTTCCAAGCCACAGAGAAATAAGAAAATTTCCAGCAGTCGCTAATGATATTGGTGAGAAAGTCAATAAAGTTCTTTGGGAGATTCATAAGGGTGTTATTACTCACCTTGTCTTTTCCTAGAGCCTTCTTCTTTTTCAGTTTACTAATGATGTTGGCGATCTCTCCAACCTCGATGTTGTACTTCGTTAAATGCTGCGGGACTTCATCAAAGTTGACAATACGTTCTTCCACACGCTGAGACATGATTTGGCTCTCGGGCTTATCATTGGTAGAAGTAACAAACTGCATTTCCAGTGAATCTGCAATGACTTGGGCCTTGTCCAGATCAGTTTGCACATAGTCACCTTGTGGAATACGTAGTGGAGGAAGCGTATCATTCTTCCTTTTCTGTAAAGCTCTGACCATACTCCAAATGGAATTGTTGCGAGCCGACAAGCTTTTGAGTTTTTCATTCCATCTAGCGTCGCGAAGCTCTTTTATATCCTCTTGGACTCTCCGCACTAGCCTGTTATACTTGGTTTAGAGCCAAGGTTGACGATAGCGTTGCCATAGTCTACGGGTCCTGTTTCTTTCAGAAATTAGGCGTTGGATTCCAGGAGAGAGTTGGATTCGATGAGGAGGTTTATTCTCTGATGGATACTTACTAGTTTCTATGGCACTGTTAATACATCTGGTGATGTCTTCAACACGTTAATTGATGTCCTCTGTACAATAAGCAATGTCGGGATGGCAGCCATATTCCTTAAGAATATCTTTGTAGAGCTTCCAGTCTTGATGATGTATCAGTTCCTCTCGGAAATTTATGTCGACATTGTCAAAGTTCAACGCCACAGGCTTGTGGTCAGAAGAAAGTTCATCAATCGTGAAGATATTGTACGGTTTGAAGAAACCCTTCAAGAGCGAGATGTCCAAAACGTCACTACTAGGGGAGTGGTCGCAGTAGTAGGTGTCCTCCACAGGTCCAGCAGCGATGATATCATCTCTACCTTGTATGTACCTATAGAGAATCATGCCGTTGTAATTCTGCGTTCTGGAGTTCCAGCTTGGGTGTTTGGCATT
The DNA here is from genome assembly GCA_023313115.1 of Rhysida immarginata. NCBI lineage: Eukaryota > Metazoa > Arthropoda > Chilopoda > Scolopendromorpha > Scolopendridae > Rhysida > Rhysida immarginata. The sequence goes on from JAHWFO010026047.1 coordinate 29,134, forward strand.
TAGGTCACCAGCCTGGACGACTGGAGTGTCACCACTGAAGAATTCATCAAGCTCGCAAATGTCAAGATAATGTTTAGGTGAATTGTATAGCGCCACGAACTTCACTTCACTACAGGAGTCGTCATTGATAATGATGGAAGCCGATTCCATACCTGCATAAGACTTGGATACTAATTCTTGGTGTTGAATTCCTTTCTTAATGATGATCGCAGCGCCCCCGAAGCACATCTTGCAGCATTTGAAGCCATTCGATCCTTACGGTATACACAATAGCCAGGTAGCCTGAAGTCTTGGCTTGGTTTGAGATGAGTTTCACACAGGAAAGCAACGTCGATTTCTTGCTTTAACAGAAAATTGTGAAACTCGATACGCTTTCGGGGAATGCCCCTAGCGTTCCATATCACGCACCGAAGTTCACCTTTGTTGATTACAGTATAACGTTGTCCAGCCGTACTAAAATTAGTTGGTCGTAAGGAGCCTACTCAACTGTGGGTAACTTTTGCCTAGATTAGAAAACAGATGAAAGTTACGTCCCAATTGCTTATACATACCTGGTAGGTCGTTGATGTTGAGGCCTTTATCTTCCGGCGTAGACACAGCAGCAGCATAGGATTTGCCTACTGTCACTTTAGAACTAGGCATCCTTTGAACCTGGGGGTATTTTGGACATTTCGTGTAACTTGAAGTGTGCTGTCCACCACATCTGATGCACTTTGGGGGATCTTGTCCTTTGATCGTGGGGCAATCTCTTGACTGGTGCCCCTCAGCACATTTATTACAACGGTGATCTTCCGGGCAGCCCATGGATACGTGTCCGAAGCGCATGCAGTTGTAGCACTGTAGTGGCTTCTTGTTCCCTCGAAAGGCCTCCACTGTTATTGCAAGCGGCCCAATACGTGTTATGTTTTTCAATGACTGGTTGTATTCGGAGTTCGGGAGCAGAACCAAAACCATCGGCATATCAATGGATCCTTTGGCTTTCCTCAAGCGAATGTTATGAAAGGAGTGCTTAAGAACGACTTTATATATAATTAGTATTGGGAATAGTAAGATGGTATTGGCTGAAATACTAGAAGAGAACAAATGGAAGGCCAGGAAATTAAGTGACGTGTTCAGATAGGACTGAAAAGAGGACAAATAGGAGGTGATAGGAGGGCGGTGAAAAAAATGCATTAGGATGACACCTACAGAATTAAAATGACAGAAACTGCAGGGTTCTTCCATTCTGGAAAGGCAGGGAATGAAAAGTTATCAGAGAAAGACAGGGAAGCAGGGCCAAATTCATGCATTTTTCAGGGAAATGAGACATTTTCTGGGAAATGTCAGGGAAATACATTTTACTGGAGACATTATGTTATTAATCGAATAACTAACTAATAAACCGAATTACGATGGATGACACAATTTAGAAACATGTTTCAAAAAAATTACGATTTTTCAGAGAAATAAGACTGTCAATGTCAGAAGAAATCAGGGAAATGGGATTTAGAATTTCAGTGGGAATCCTGAAACTAACAAAAAAAGTTAGGAATGATAGGGCTACGTATAAAAGAGCTACAGGTCAAAGTTCACTGAAAAAAAGAGTATAGAAAACCTACAAGACAGGGTCGAATATAAAATGAACATAAAAGAAGAAAACTGTGAAAGAACATTGAAAAGAGGAAATAGCTGAGAAAAGATAAAGAAAAGGGCCCAGAAAGCCTACGACAAATTAGGGAATAGTTGAAGTTGTAGAGGAATATGGGAAAGGTAATGAAGGAATCTATATATATAAAGAAGGATGTTTGTGGGTCTGTCTGTGGGTGGGTCTGTACGTTTTTTATACAAATCTACAGTTTTATTCCGATCTTGATGAAATTTCGCATACATGACCTTCAAAGCATGAGGAAGGTCACTGTCTACATCAGATTTCGAAAAAATAATAATTATTGATAAAAAATCGATATTCATGGTTATAGCAGGGCATATTAATGAGAAATATCGCATGACCAACAATGCAAGATAAAGTTTTTGCAACAATGGTATCAACACGCAATTCACAAACACACTGCATGAACCAACAATATATATCTCATGACCAACAATGCAAGGCAAAGTTTGTGCAACAGTAGGCCCATTGTGTTTGTATCAACAATGGTATCAACGCGCAATTCACCAATAACAATGAGCACAGAATGATGATGTAATGTTAAAGCAATCTTTCCAAGAATTATAACAATGAATATAAAATGATGATGTAATATGGATAAGTTTCAATTTGTAACAATGCATAGAATTCCTGTTATTCAGGCTTTTCTTAGAAAAGAGAGTTCTTAGTACTTAACAATTTCTTGAAAATCTTTAAAAATGATCAGTAACTGGAGATAATGGAGAGTTAGCAGATTATTGAGAAAGAGTGGAAAGACGACGGAGGAAGCACTCCTTTAGCTCCGTGATGTATTGAGCAAATGGGAAGCAAGTAAATAGAAGAATCGGCGACCGCTATATTGCACAAAGTGATGAATGGCCAAGTTTTGCTTCAACACATCGAGAGAAGAGTGGAAATTGCAACAACACTAAGTATACATCTGAGGTAAGATTACGTGAGTAAGAAATTATTTAGACTAGCAGTTGCATCCTTGGAGAGGTCCAGCCATTGTGAGCGTTTAAAGAGACTTTTTTCGAATTTTCATTAAGAATTTTTACTGTATTCATTCTAAGCATTTTCATGTGTTTATTTTTAAGATATTGCAAAATTTAATTTAATTTTTTGAGATTGTTCTGTTTACATCCAAATGTAATTATCCCGGGCAACGCCGGGTACCTTTGCTAGTATAGTAATAAGTTCAATGCGTGAACGTGATCCTCTTTTTCCATCGCCTTGAGAGAGCAACAGTTGTTTGCAGTGATCGACTAATCAGATCAGACTGAAGACAGGATAATGCTTGAAAGTCGCTAAATGTAAAACGACTGCTCGAATCACGTGTCTTGCAGGCGACGATTGCAAGAGACTCAATAGTCGCCGCACATTACAAGATGCCTAAAAGTCGCTAAAAGGAAAATGGCCTTTACAATAAATTATATTTGCAAAACTCACATTCAATCAAAAAAAAATTCTTTTTTGACCATGAATACCCAAAGAAACATACAAAAAAAACAAGATTAGACAGTGTATATACTAAACCATAGACAATCGCAGAGTGTACGAGCGTTGGGGCATAAGTCATGGCAACTATTTTTTTTCTTGTAGATATGTGAACGGATCACAAACGTATTTGTGTCGTGTGGAAGTTCTGCAGGCATAGTGTGTATGCAGAACAACAGATGGCTCTGTGATAGCTGGTAGTAGCGCAGCGAGGGCTGTGAAATCAGTCAGTTGGTGAGTGTCGTGCGAGATGGAAGTAACCCGTGTTGAGCAGCGCGCTTACATCAAAATAGCCGTTCTCCGAGGGAGAAATGCGATGGAATGCCACAGTGAATTAGTGGAAGCCCTTGGGAATAATGCCCTACCATACCGTACAGTAGCAGGGTGGGTAGGAAAGTTTCAGCAAGGACGTGTGTCAACCAGTGATGAGCAACCGTGAGGGCCAGATTGCTTTGTATACTAACGTAATAAATTAGTGTGTTACGATATTTCAGTGCTATTCGTTGTCCACAAATGTAGTTAACACCTTGTCCTTTCGTCTGTATATCACATTTTCCAACCGAACTAGTATCTTCAAGAAAAATAATAGTTGCCATGACTTTTGCCCTAACCCTCGTATATACAGGGTGTTGTTAAATTTCATGTCAAAAATGATGTGAGTCTAAGCAAAAAAGTTCATATGAACATGGGTCCGAATTTGAACAATAACTGAGATTTGAACAAAATAAAAATGCCGCCACGAAGAAGAAATAATAGGGTACATAAAACTGTATACCGTTAAAATTTGAACGAATTCCAACGAGTAGTTTCCGAGTTACGCACTCAAAATCGTAACAGTGCTCACATGCAAGTACTAACCAGCACGTATTACGATGTTGAGTGCGTTATTCAAAAAACTACTCGTTGGAATTCGATCAAATTTTAACGTTATACATAGTTTTACGTACCCTGTTATAGTCCCAAATTTCATCATCTTAGATATGAAGGAACCTTAGTTAGATGTCACGCAGGATATATCACCCAGAATGGAATCAAATATCTACAGTGCTAAGCCCAGCCTTGATCGTTCCACGTGATGATACCACGCACAATGTATACCAGGTATATACTGTTTCGCATAGATTTTTACTAGCAGAATGGAAGCATTGATGGGAATAAGAACTTCGGTCGCATCGGTATACATTCTGATAAATTTTATTGGAAACCATCAATAAAACTTAAAGTTTTTACCCTCTAACACGAGGGTAAAAGGTATTAAATAATAACCAAAATCAAAAATTAAATAAAATCATAGAATGAAAGATATTAATTTAGATAACTACATTATTAAGAATAATCTAATGCCATCATTAGATTCACTAATTACTTTACCAGGCCGAATACAGAATACATGTAAATAAAAATTTGAAATCTATTAACCCAGCAGTCCATATAACAACAAACAATAAATGAAAAGTTTTACTGCACGCCAATTGGTCTTCCTCTAGGATCGATCACCCGTGGGGCCCCACAGTTACCTCTTCGGTTGCTCGAAACTGTCTGGTTCGTCCAGTCGCGGTACACCTTCACAACGGCAGCCCTAGAGCAGTTCACAAAGGTGGCCGTTCCTGAAATGCTGCCCCTCCCCTTGGCCTGATACAGACTTGCATTAGATTTGCTTCCGATTTGATTTACGGAATTAGCTATTTGACTGGATTTGCTACCGCTCAGGAAGGCAGCTACGCTTAATGCGGTCAAATTTTGCCACAGAGACTAACTGCAAAACATAAGATAAAGAAATCACATTAGAGTTAGATTATAAGTGCAATAAATAATGTATTTCACTAACGGTGACAAGCAGTGAGGAGAACATATGCGAGAATAAGAGTAAGAGAGAGAGAGAGAGAGAGAGAGAGAGAGAGAGAGAGAGTGAGTGGGCTTGGTTGGGATTTAGGCTATCATGCGAAGTCTTTCAGTGGCAAAAGCTAAAAGCTTCATATCTGCAAAGCATAACTAACTGGACACTGGTGGATAAGGAGTCCATCTTCAAATAAAAACTGATCGTAAGAGACCGATAAGGAGCACTTGATAGACGTATTGAGACAGGCGGCAGGAGAGAAGATTTGGGGAATGGAATACGATAAAGATAATCTACTATAATATAGTTTCTTTCTCATGTAATAAGAAAGAAATTTGCCAACTTTCCTTTCGTTAAATTCAAACTTTTTTTATTTCATCCGAACTTTTAATATCATAAAATACGGGGTAACTTTGTGAGAGAGCATAATTTTTCACTTTTGAATTTTTCTAATATGCTTCCTGTCTGGATTTGCCGCGCTATCACTTAACCACCGACCTATAAGGCAATCTTGGGGCACCATTTGGAAGGTTTAGCTCCACTTAGTTGTCTGAAAACATATTCTTTCTACAAGCCCAGTCTTTGCTTTGGAAATTTTCTTACTTACTTACTTACTTACTTTTCAAACCCGCTTATCCGTTAGGGTCGCGGGGGCAGCAGCCCTATGGAGGATCTCCAGCGATCGCGATCTTCCGCCATCAGGCGCATGTCCTCCCTGGTAATATCCAAGCGACTCGAACCCAGATTCTCCAGGTAGTCTAGCCACCTGGTTCTAGGCCGACCCCTTGGTCTCTTACCCACCGGCTTGGAAAATAACAACTGCCTAGGAAGACTAGTTTGCGGCATCCGAATCACGTGGCCATACCAGCGCAACTGAGACCTCTCAATGCGGAGAAGTAGCGGCTCAACACCTAAAGATTCCCTTATTGTATTGCTGTACACTCTATCTAGTAGGGTAACACCTGCAACACCTCTCAGAAATCTCATTTCGGCCGCTTGTACCCGCGATCGCACTCTTTCGGTCATTACCCAAGCCTCATGACCATAGGTGAGAATGGGGACAAAGATGGATTTGAAGACGGAAATTTTCTTACTCCAGGAAAAAGGTGTGCATATTTTAATACCGACAGATATAAGTAGGGAGAGTCGGGGGAGTCATTTAACCTGGAATTTTCGAATATCTCGGATAAAAAAGCATCTTATGAAAAATATGTCCGAAATCAAATGTGAATTACTTGGCATGGGAAGTTTTTTAACCGAAAAATTAGCCCCCTTCCCCTCTTGTGAGGGCGGGAGGTAACTTTGAAATCTTAAATAGGAACCATCATTTTTTATTGCAGATTCGGATTTTACGTCGTAGGATTTGTCCTAAAAATTTTTTTTGATTCATGACAGATAGTGCTGTCATCGACGAAATTTAATTTTTCCAATTTTTCCAAATAAGAACCAATACAGTCGATTCTGCAACATGTTTGCAATAAAAAATATCATTTGATTATAAATACTTGAAAATTGTGTTCAAAAATTATTTATTTTACAACTTTCGAAATATGGAAAATTTTTACATGTAACAAACTACTTTTAGCGTAACCCAGGAACAACGACGCGGACCTAATGCTTGATCAAATTGGACGTGGTGCTTGATCAAATCGATATTTAAGTTATTTTTTATCGCCTTTACTATAAGATCAGGCGGCCTGAATCACTTGAGATGGGCGAATCGTTTTGCTCTCTATGTTGGCTCCGTCACTTTTTTTTTTTTTGAAGATTCATGAGATAGGCCGCTACTTTAGGGTTAATATTTCATGTTTCATTTGCCTCTTGTGAAGTGTTCATGTTTTAAGTTGGGTGTAGCACTCCATCAGCTGCAGCTGCAGATTTTTGAGATAGTGTTTTTCGAGATCTTTAAAGATCTAGCGAGTTGGCTAAGGCAATACCACCTGAGCTCCAAAATTGCCGGAGTCAGCTGAGATGGGCGAGTCATATTGCTCTGTGTGCTAGCTAGGCCACTGTTTATTTTTTTTTCTTTTTGAAGATTCAAGAGATTAAGGTTAATATTTCATGAATCAGGTTTTCATGTTTATGTATTTCAGGTGCATGAGTTTTGCTGCAGCTTTATAGATCTTGGCATTTGCTAAGACAATACCATCAGCCTTAGCTTCAACAACAGAAAATGCTATTTCTTTATGTGAAAAATAATTTTCATGATAATTTTTTATTATGTTTATATTTAACATTTATTTTATTACTTAAAAGTTCGCAATTCCGGATTGTACCAAAGCAGTGTTTTGAGAATTTTAAGGAATCATAAATATCATTCTTATGTGTCTTCGCACTAAGATCTTCATGGCGCTGAGTCATCTTTCACTAACCATGGAGTGGTTAATCGACATAACATGCATTATTGGAGTGTTGAAAAGCCACACTTCAAGTTGAACATCAGCTCTTTAGACTGTCAAGGTGTGGTGTGGAATAATTGCAACGAACTCATCGACCCCTACATCATTGAACATCATGATGTTCTAATATACTGAGATTTTCTCGAAAATAAACTACCAATATTACTTGATGTGCGACAGAACATGTGGTTTCAACATGACGGTTGTCCAGCACATTATTCAGCAATAGCACGTGAAGTACTTAATCGTGATTTTAATGGCCGCTGGATTGGTAGAAATGGTCCGACAAATTGGCCTATCAGATCATCAGATCTTACTTCGCCAGATCTCTTTCAGTGGGGCTACTTCAAAAAAAAGTTTATAAACAAGACTCTATAACTCTTGAGAACGAATCAGGATTGCTTGTGCGCAAATTGAAGCAGACACATTTCTCAGTTGTATACAGTCATTTGATATGAGGATCAACAAATGCATTGAAGTTGAAGGACATCATTTTGAGGATTTGATTTAATTGAAAGATGAGAGGCAAGGGGACTCACGTAAATCAAGCACCCCGAAGGGAACAGAAAATACGTCGACGTCGTTTTTCTTGGGTTACACTAAAAATAGTTTTTTTTTTACAGGTAAAAGTCTTTACATATTTCGAAATTTGCAAATAAATTAATTTTTGAACACAATTTTCAAGTGTTTACGTTAAAAAAGGTGTTTTGTATTACAAACGTATTGCAGGATCGACTGTATTGGTTCTTATTCGGAAGAATCGGAAAATTTGATTTTGTCAATCACTGTGCCATCTATCATGAATCAAAAAAAATTTTTAAAACATATCCTACGTAGTTTTACCCGTAAAATCCGAATCTGTAATAAAATCTTCCGAGGAGGAACTTTAGCAGTGAAGCAGAAATACATTTTTACATTTATTAAAAAGAAATTTCTTCCCCCGAGTAGGGTTAGGCAAGTAGCAGACCCTGCGGTCATTTATTTTTACTCTTTTCTTTGCACTTTTTACCTACCCCCAAGTTTTTTTAAAAAAAAGATTAATTTTCTCGAACGTGGTTTGTAGAAAATGTAGAAAAGCTCGTATCTTCTTTCCGTTCTCATCATTTCCGATGGAATGCCATATCACATGCAATATGTTGCTATAATTCTAACGACCAAGTGACTGGCACCCCCGCAATTCCGACACCACTGGAACAATTTGGCATCGCGAGGTGCCACGGCTGTATTACCGCTCCACTGAGTAACTTCTGCAAGACACTGTAAGTACTTAAATTCATATATTTTGATCGTGTATAATTATCTTAACTTCTTCTATCATTTTTTAACCGTTGTGTGTTCTAGTTTTTTATACTGTCATTAATAAAATGTTTTATTGTTTACTAATGCAAAGTGTTTGTTTGTCTTTGATCCCAAAGACTTAAAGAGAAGGCGGAAAAA
>JAHWFO010026047.1:38330-75257 GCA_023313115.1 Rhysida immarginata
AAGAGGCAATGAAGAGCGAGTTAGATTCGCTTCATCTCCACCAAGCCTCCCAATACTAAAATCCTAAAGACCAAATGTGTATATCGCATAAGGTACAACACTGATGGATCCATCTCCCGTTTCAAGGCAAGGTTGGTCGCAATCGGCTCATCACATGTATATGGCAGCCAATACGAACTGACGTTTTCACCTGTGATAAGAATGGAATCGTTACGACTACTGTTCGCAGTGGCAGTAAACACAGGCATTGTTGACCATCAATATGATGTAAAATGTGCATATTTGCATGCACCCATTGACCATACTATTTACGTGATGCCACCCAAAGGACTACCAGTCCGTGCATACGAAATGTGCAAACTACGCAAGTCCCTGTATGGACTAAAGCAAAGTGGCAGATGTTGGTACATGAAATTGTGTCAACTCCTCCTTCGCCTGGACTTCACGCTTTCATGAGCAGATGATAGCCTCTTCATCTACACCAACGGCAGATGTTCAGTCCTCCTCACCATGTATGTGGATGACATCGTCGCTGCCTCTAATGATGTTCAACGCCTAAACTTCCCTAGTGGATATTATTCGACGTGATATTGAGTTGGTGGACCTCGGAGATGTTCGTCATTTTCTGGGCATGCGAGTGAGCCATGATGGTAACCCCAATACCATTGCGCAATTAGTGTTCTATTTTTTTGTTCTAGAGCATTCTCCATTTTATCTCCTTGCTACTTCTGCCACTTCACATCTCCTGTGCAGCCATGGTGGCCACTCATTTTGCTAGTATTTCTTTCTTCTTCCTCCAGCCTTCAGATTGTACCTCCGTAATTGCAATTACGAGTTTGCCGTCGTGGTCCCCACGTCTTTTGTGTGCCAATGTTTATTTCGACCCGTCACTCGTTTTTATTTGCAGTCTCATCATGTTTAGGCCTGGCCACGAAGCCGATTTCGTTCGGACGGTACAATCACTGCTATTTTTTTCTCCATACCCGAATATTTTCATCTAGAGAATCATGCACCTAGGCTGTTGAGTTAACTGTGCATCACGAGACGCTACGCCTGTACTACTGCTCCAATGAGTAACTTATTCATTTATTTGTGCTAATACTTCTGCGAGACACTGTAAGTACTTAAATTCATATATTTTGATCGTGTATAAATTTCTTAACTTTTTCTACCAGCTTTTAACCGTTTTGTGTTCTAGTTTTTTATACTGTCATTAATAAAATATTTTATTGTTTATTAATGCAAAGTGTTTGTTTACTCATTACTAGCCATAAATCCACTATAACACCCGCCTTATAAATACTGATATATACGGACTTTTTGATCCGTGTCTATAAAGCCTCATAACCTCAAAATTGTAAAAAAAAAACCAGCTCTGAGTGGGTAACTCTGAGCATGTCAAAAAGTTGCCCCAAGGGTTATTTCCGTTATTTTATGTCGTTCGACATCGAAAGGTGCTCGAGCGCAATATTAGGAACCACGATAGGAGAAGCAAAGAAGAGAGAATAACAGCAGGTATAGGAGCATTATTGTTCGTTACAACAGTATGATTTTACAAATGGAACTCAGCGATTTGGACGATGACCCATTCTCTCAACGTCATGCCCATAACTTGAAAGTAGCCTTCCGAAACTGACCATGAGACTGCACGATTCTAGTACATTGCGAAGGAGAACTCTATCCGGGAAAGATCACCGAGATGAAAAACAATGACGAAATATTCATCAGTCATGGAGAAATCCGGTGTTCGCTGGAAATGGCCAGTGAACCCGATGAAATTTACCACTCAAAGCAAGATATACTGCAGCTTTTCAACCCACCCGAAACTATTGTACCTCAGAGCAACAGCAAAGAAAAAAAAGAGAAGCCGGCACCCCCATCAGAAAAGCAAGAGAAAGAGAAATGGAAGAAGCGAAGAGGTGAAGGGAAAGCAAAGACGACGATTCGCCGAGAAAGAAGCAATGCAAATGAGAAAAGCGAAGAAACGGTATAAAAAGGCAGGGAAAGAAAAGAATAGCAGAAAGGAGATATTAGAAGACAATGCTGCAAAAGGAGACTAAACCACTTCCTCACAGGAGTTCGGCAATAAGAAGCTCTTCGAGATCGGTGAGAAAAACTAAGAAAATAAGAACAATAATAAGTCTTATTTTTTTTCAACCAAGCGCCTCAGACCCGAACCTCCAAAGCGGTCCTGGGACTCCATCGAGTTGAACCCGGCCATGCCTGTCACTCACCATATAACTCGATTCTTCGTAAGCCAAAGAAGAAACAGAGATCGGCGATCTTTAGTTGAGAGAAATCAAAGAAAACGATATCCCGTTCGAGTGTGGAAACAAAGTCAAGGGAATCGTTCGGACCTCAGCATCGATTAAAATGTGCAACATTATTAGGCCAGTGGACTTAACATAATTGACATTGATGTTTCTGACTCTGATTCTCAAATTCGTACTGACTCTGATTCTCAAGTTTTAATAAGTGACCCTTGACGAAAGGAAATATAGTTGATTTTCGTAAGGACAATAAACTGTGCTATTCTAGTTTACCCGACATGGCTTCTTCATAAGCTTCAAGTATCGTGGATCCCTCTCAGCCGTCGTCTACGGAGTGCATCTCAGCATCTCATTCACTTTGGCGTGTTGATATTCAGTGTTGATATTAATGCATCTGACAGCGGAACTTCGCAGCATCCTGCTCTTAGCTCGCAGCAGTTTGCCTGTACAGTCGATGAGGCCCTGATCGGCTTGCCACGCATGGCAACCAGCGAGAGTTTGTGTGGTATCATTATTGGTCCTCAGACTATAAAAAGTAGTTATATGGTGTTTCTAGTTTAGCTTCGCACTAATGTTAAAATTCTTAGTATTGCAGCAAATCCGTTTATCAATCTAAACCGAATACGGTCGCCGTCTTCCTGCAGTACGGTCTTTTGTTCAGCCAGCTTCAGCTACTTCTACGAAGGGACAACTCCCAGTCAATTCTACACTCGAGCATCTTGCTTACCTCCATACTCGACGAACTACAAGCAACTATCTTCACTCAATTTAATATGTAATTTAAATTAACTTTCACAAATCTTCCAAAGAATATTTATATTTATGTATTCATTGATTTTGACAATTTGTCATTAAATAAGTTATATTAAACTCTCAATTACCCGCGTTCTGTCTCTGATCTTGTATTAAAAACTCTGCTAATATTTCGAATATATGACACCCTGAATTAGCAGATAAGCATCTCAAACAGTCATAATGTAATTAATTATTTCTGTTTATGTTATTTCTGATGACAAACTTAAGGAAGTGTATACTTGCGATTCATGAGCTCATAGATGTTGTATTTGGCGAAAGAAATGACGGCAAAACACAGTGAAATACGAGAGCAAAAAACTTACGATGTTTATTCGCTGAGTGCTACAGTAAGAAGAGAGAAGGAACAAGTAACGCCACCTCGTGGCAGACTGAAAAAGGCAAGATACGAAAAATATTAGCCTCTTAACATAATAGCCCCCGCCTTGAAAGACTTGACTTTCAAAACGTGGCAAAAGGAAAACAATAAAACAAATAATCAAAAACATTAACAATCGTTGGGTAATGGACAAATCTTGGAAAATGATCTTTTCAAAAGTCCGGTAGAAGTGCGGATGGTAGCTACACGAGGGATGCCATCTCTGCCAGGATGAAGCTAGGTGATACGGCCGACCTTCCAATGGATATTCGGTTGGAGATCGTCCTTGATGAACACAAGGGAGTCCAGCGTCAAGTTGAAGTTGCAGTGATGAAAGAAATAGTTGAGGACCAGTATGCAGAAGGCGAAGGTGTTCTGAGATGACTAACAGTCTAGCTAGTGGATGCTTCCCAGAGATGAGGAGGGAAAATTTCTTATTAAACGAATAGTCAGTATTAATCAACCTACCTCCAACCCGCAGCAGGCCATCAGAGTCTAAAAACAAGGACAAGGAGGGTAGCTTCGAACGTGATCGAGGATTATGAGTTTGACAAATTTTAATCTCCTCAGGGAACGAGTGGTTTTGAGAAAGTCTAACAAGAGTCAGGAAGGCACACTCAATTTCCGAAGGCATAAGCGGACCATACATTCGGGCATTCTTGAAACGCAATATATGGGCAACGATGCCATTAAGATGATCAAAATCTGAGAATCCTGAAAATGGAAATGAAGAACATGCAGCAGTGGCAGATATTACATCTAACCTTTTCACTTCTGGAACATCAAGTGGTACGGAAGGTGTTTGAAGAGTTGGCCAGGAAGATTCTTCTAGAGAGAGGCAGAGTTACCATGAAACCACAAGGCAGAGTCCTTCAGCACAGTAGGAGAGACCCCTCTTGAGAGGATGTCGGCAGGATTATTTCCACCGGAGACGTGGTTCCACACAGCTTTCTTGGATAGGATTTGGATTTCAGATATACGATTGGCAACAAACATGTGTAGATGATTTGGATGCATTTTCAACCAACCGAGTACAATAGTGGAGTCAGTCCAGAAGAAGCACTGATCAAACGTAATTTGGAGCACAGAAGTAACCTGCTGGACTAAGCGGGCGAGAGTGAGAGCACCACAAAGTTCTAGTTTGGGAATGGATATAGACTTGAGAGGAGCCACTTTGGCTTTTGAACACAATAAATTTGAGAAAATAGCACCGTTTTGATCAACGGAGCGCACATAGATGCAGGCACCATAGGCCTTGATGGACGCATTGGAGAAGGCATGAAGCTGTTTACTTTTCGGATCATCCCAGATGATACGTCTGGGGGAGGCAACTTCGTTTAGGGCAGGAAGATTACCTTTCAAGTTCAACCATTGAGTGGACAAGGAGCGAGGAATATTATCGTCCCATGAAAGTTTCTCTAACCAAAGCGCTTGCAACATCATCTTAACAGTGCAAGGGCTTAGCAAGCTGAGAGGGTCGAAAATCTGAGATATGTTGGACAGGATAGCACACTTAGTTATCCTTTTTGGAGAGGTAGAGAAATGGAGAATGTCAACTTATCATCAAGTGGCGACTGGTGCAGTCCAAGAATCTTTGTGGTATCATGCGAGCCAATATCAACTAGTATAGGGTGAATGTCAGAGTCCATGAAGTCTGAAAGAATTAGAGGCTCGTTCGAGATCCATTTTCATAAATTGAAGCAACCAGTTTGTAAGGTAGCAGAAAGGTTTTTGCACAGTACCTTTCTGTGGAGACGTCGTTTGCTCCACTCAACAAATCATCAACGTAGAAGTCTTCTTTTATGATTCGAGAGACCTCAGGAAGGGATTGTGAGCATTCAGTGCCCAGTTCGAACAAACATCAAATTGCTAAGAAGCTAGCAGAAGCAGTACCATAAGTAACAGTGTTCAGATTATAGGTTTTTATGACATCCTTTGGATCAGGTCTCCATAAGATGCGCTGCAAGGGTCTTTGAGATTCATCAATCAAAACTTGGTGATACATCTTTTCTATATCAGCTGAGAATGCGTAGACATGTTTTCGAAGTCGGATTAGGACACTTAACAGATCCTGTTGAATGGTAGGGCCGACCAATTGTAAGGAATTAAGTGATTCACCCGATGTAGTAGGAGCAGAGGCATTGAGAACGACACGAAGCTTTGTAGTCAGGCTATCTTCTTTGAGAACGCCATGGTGAGGTAAAAAGCAGGAAACCTCAGAAGGTGCAGGGTCGCAAACGGACATGTGGCTCAAGTCTTCATATTCTTGCATGAACTGTGCATAACGCTGATGTAAAACAGTGTTGGAAGCAAATTTTCTTTCAAGATTTAGAAGAGATTTTTCAGCCATTTCGTATGAGTCGCCTGATACTTCCGGAGGTTTATTAAGAGGAATACTGACCATAAATCGACCACTAGAATCACGCTTGGTGTGGCTCTTGAAGTGAGATTCACACTTGTCTTCTTCCAAGGTGCGAAGCTTAGGGGTGTCAATTTTTTCCATTTTCCAGAAATTTTCCAATTGCTCTTGAATGCAAATAGAGCTACGACTAAAATTACAACGAATGTCTTGGGCAGTAGAGCAAGGAAACGAACCAGCTACAATCCATCCAAAATGAGAAGCTTGCAGAATAGGCATTCTGGGTCCAAGTGGAATGTGCCGAGTGAGAACAATTTGCCAGAATGAGAATGTCGATTTCTCCAGGGAGATTGAAGTGAGGATCAGGCATCTTCAGGTCGTGAGGAATGTTTATGCTGGCAAGATCAATTGGTGTGTTGGGCAGAGGAACAACCAAACATAGAGATTTCAAGCTATAATAGGATACTCGAGAATGCAAAAGAATTTCACAACGACAATGGACACTGGTAGTAGAATTGGTGATGCCCTGAACTTGGATGTTGACTGGAATTTGAGGCAGCTTGAGCTTCTTACATAGAGAAGAGGTTACAAACGATGATGTGCTACCACAATCAAGTAGAACTCAGGCCTGATGAACTTGACCATGATGATCAACAACATTCACAACAGCAATGGAGAGAATAGCACATTGTTTGGAAGAGAACAACGCCGAGAGGGTGACTATGGAATGGTTATGGGATCAAGATGTAGAAGAGTATGATGCCTAGCTTTGCACTTAATGCAGCTGTGTTCATAGCCAAGTGACCTTGTGATGTTCCGGGGTGCTGGAAGTCACGTGGGTCCGGCAGAGAGAGAGAAAAGAGGGGGGTGCACTAATTGTGTTCTAGTAATTTGTATTTCGTAATTTTTTTTTGTTTTTTTTTGGCAACGAGATTACGTAGGTCATAGTGGACTGGTATGAGCTCTGATCTGTCTGAGTGGGTTATTTTTGTGTTGTGTTTTTGTTTATAAATGAGAATTGTAGCGTGAATAAATGTGTTTTAAAACGTATGAACAATCGTATGCAATGCTCTGTTGGGAGAGGCAATTGTTGATGATCCTTTTGTTGCTTGAAGATTTCCTCAGCTTCCGACGGAGTATTGTTGTCAATGTGTTTTAGAGAAACTGTGATTTGTTATAAGCATGCGTGTATTGTTTGTTATGGGGTTCGGTTTTTTTTTATAAGAAAAATTATCTTTCTGGATGTGAGACGTATGATTTATGAGCGCTTGGAGACCGTATAGATTTTCGAACAAGGCCGATGGATATGAACGAAGTAATCATACATATGTACAATATATGAACATTATTTGACTTTATTACAATAAGATTCCTAGTAGCCTTCATTATGAGTTTTTTTAAGCATTGGAACTTCCCAGACACAGAATTGTGCCGATCGAATGGGGCGGCGAGACCAACGGCTGAAGCGATAACTCCGACGACGGAAAATTGTTATGATCGCTGTTGAGTGACGGCCCGATAAGTAAGCATAGGAACTTCAACAGTGCTGGTGAGTGTCTTTGTTTATTCATTGCGCCACGAGAAGATTGAGATGACAAGCAAACACTTAGAAGTGCAACGTGTGTCACAATTACATCGGTCCTCCCGCTGATTGTGGAAGTGAATGCTGAACCTTGCTAGTATTATCTCAACACGGTGTAACTGGGCGAAACCCGCGAAAGAATTTCTGAGTCGCCAGCGGTGACAGCTGGGATTGCTTCATCATCGTGGCAACACACCCTGCAAAGTCTGCTGTTTTGTCTTATTGATAAGGTGATTGGGCACCGGTTCCATGCTCCAAGATAGTCATGGATTATGTCTCCGGGAGCCAGAGGGGAAAGATGTTATAATTGCAGTGCTTAGTAGTCATTTCAAACGCAGGAGTGTGATGACTATCCCATTTGGATGGACCCAACTGCGCGTCTCAACTGGGACTCAGTGTTAGACCTCCCCACGTGACTGCCAAGAAGGATCCGTGTACCTCCCCCTTACTTGACCATAAAAAGGTGAGTACACCATGCAGAAGCGTTCGAATTGTGACAGGAATATTTGTTTCGGAGGCATGTGGGGCGAAATCACAGCCTATGGCCGCAGGTGGGACATTAGCCCCCATTAGTATTTTATCTAGCAGTCTGGCATAAGCAGACTACATGCTATCTGGTACGAACCCGTGTGCCAATCATCCCGTGAAACCGGAGAATGCTCCGTGGATTTGTAAATAGCATAGTGTTTTTTTAAGGGGCCCCTAGATTTTGAATTAAGAAATAAGTTTTCTGGTTTAGATATGATGTTTTGCGTATTAGTAAATAAAGTAAGTCATACATTCAATATCACGTAGTCAGGTGTATTCTCTTTATTGGCCCGAACACTTAACTGAGCTTACTCCGACGTATTGCATTGAAGGCATATGTGCCATACTTACCTTTGGTGGGGGTGGGTGAACGTTACAATGGCGCCCGAACAGGGACAAATAATCTGGCATTGCCAGAGTAATGAGGGCCGCCTGATTCCGTGAAATTGATGAAGTGTTTTAGTTTTTTTGTTTTTTGTTTTTTGATAAATAGTGCGTGTCAGACATACGCTTAGTGCATGTGCACTGGGTGTTGTGTACGGAAGAGTGTTGGATTAAGTGCTGGTTTGTGGTTTTGTGGACAAGAAAAAGTGGCATTCTTAGCTTGAGAGGAGTGCATCAGTGTGCTGGTTTTTCTCGCCTGGAGATGAGGGGGATGGAGGCGCCACGGCTGCCTGAGAATTGGCTGGTTTCACTGGAGCAGTGCCAGCATTTGTGGGGGAGGAAGGGGGCGTAACGATTAAAGTGTTTTTGGCTAGTGTAGACAGGATTGGAGCCCTAGCCAATTGGAAGAAGAAGAGTCCACTTGATGTTTATTGCTAATCTTATCATGGAAAATGGATTTTTTTTCCTAAGCTTTCTTATGTCATTCAAAAGAAAAGATCTTCACCACCTTTGAACACCAATATTAAATTAAGAGACTAAAGGTGAGCAAGGTGACCATAGTTCATTCCAAATTGAAGGGAGCCACGGCCAAACGTGCAGCGGAGTATGAGATCTTCGATATAGAAGATTATGAACAACTCCAAGCACGTTTGGAGTGGCTGTTTGGTGGCCTGAAAGTAGCCCGGGACTTCTCCCAGGAGGTCCACAACACAGTCCAAGGTCCGTCCGAGTCAGTGGCTGCGTATGCCGGACGTCTGGAGTTGGCTATGGCCAGATATATCAGCGCCACTCCCAAAGCAGTCCCGATACGGGAAACGGTGTTGCTACAATGATTCAGCAACAGTTGTTTGGTTGCTCACCGGAGGGCGCTGATGATAGCCAACCCCAAGACGTATAAAGAGGTACTGGTACTGGCATTGAGGTCGGAGGAGTTGGAAAAAAAGAATAAGAGAGTGTCAAATGTCGTGGAGACCGGGGAGATGAGCTGGGCGGTGAGCCCAGTGGCGGTGGAGTGCGGCCCAGTCAAAAGCTGTCAAAAACTAGTGCCCCGGGGTCCGAGCTGATGAAGCAACAAAGGCACGGTTGTACTTGCTATGAGGCGATTAAAAAATTGGAGGGTGTGGTAGAAGGTTTGACGCGAACTATGGAGAAGCTGGTCATGCAGTCGAAAGCAACCACAAAGCAGATAACCTCTGCCCCAAACGATGGTGGCCAGCAGTGGTGCCTCGAGGGTCATCATTGAACGTCGGCTGCTCCGGTGTGGCCAGCCGGGCCACCTCGCCCTAAATTGCACCACGCCCACGCAGCGTTAATGCAAGTGGGCAGCTTGAAGGGCCGGTGTTGACACTGCGTGGTGAGGGCGGTACCTGTCTTTCAATGGTGTACTTGCAGGAGCAGCCCGTCACCATGCTGTTTGACACTGGCTCTCAAGTATCGCTCATTGACGAGGAGGTGTACCACCAGTTGTCCGGCCCCCCTGTGCAAGTAATGGACATGACAATTAAAGGCATAAATGGAAGTTGTCTGAACCTTAAGCAGGGTGGGATGTTGGACATGGTAGCCCAGGGCCGTCATATGGGGACTCGGACATTCTTGATTCATTCGTTCGCAAATCGCCCATATGACGGGATTTTGGGGATGGACATATTAAAGGGACTAACGTTTCAGTGTGCGTCAACCCAAGTTACAGGAGGTGCAGATGTGTTGCCAATAGAAAGACTAACCCATAGGGTTGCGCACCCTGAAACCCAAATCACATATGGGGGTCGCAATGAGCACGGTATGCGAGCCAGGGATAATTTCGTAAATATGACTAAAGAGTCCTCTTGGGGGTTTCAACCAGGCTTTGTGATAGTAAGGGAACCAAGCAATGGGAGAGCGGGAAGGTCGGTGTGATGGTTGGGCCTGTTCGAGGTATGTGTGACCGATGGTATGGGATGGGTGCAGGTCAGGGGATTGAAATTCAGGGTCGTCATATGGGTTTAATCTGGGCAGGTGTAGGCAAAATGGGATGTAGGATCTGAAGGAATAGAGGTGCCGCGACAAAATGTGGTCAACAACGACGAGTCTGGTGGGTCAAGACTGCATGTAGGGGGTAAGACGCGCTATACAGGTGACTTCATTTGGAATAATAATGGTAGTGAAGCACAGTATGGGGAAGGAGCGCTGTGTGAGGGTATGGACCACGTATTAGCGATGCAAATAATGGACCATAGTAAGAACGTATGTTGGCTGGACGCCACAGTGCCAGAGATATCTTGCCCGCTGTTCGTATTACAGCCAGGGGAAATGCACACTACCGGTATGTCCTATGTGAATACAGAGGAGATGGGGAGCCGGGCACCCCAAGAGGGGTTAGCCAGGTTGTACCCCGGGGAAGGTAGATTATCGGGAACTCCCGTGATGGAGCATGGTAATAGAATTGCATCAAGAGATGACCAGTCGGGACAGATGGGTGCTCCTGGTTGATGTCGCTGTTGGGACAGAAGAGCCCCCAAGAGTGGATACAAGATTTGAGGCACAACTAGGGGCAGAAGCTGTCGCGAAAACAAAGGCTGTTATGGAAGGAGGGGATGAAGATTGTTGAGAAGGTCCGCAGTCAAGTGAAGACTGCAGTTAAGTCAAAAGGATGTGGAAGTATGAGTAGTGAGGGTAGCAAGCCCAACGGACCAAGTGGAGTAAAAAAAAAGGGGTAAGCGTGGAAGGGCAAGCAAGGGGTCCAGTAGAGATAGTGGCAATATTGGAGGAGATGGAGAGACAAATGGAAGCGGACAGAAATTGGGAATGAGAAAAAAGAAGGGGAATAAGAAGGAAAGTGAACCTGACGTGCAATACGTGAATAGTGTACATGATGAGGTGAGAATGGGAATAGGGGAATCAAGCTATGATGAATATGTGGACCCCACGACGGTATTAGGGCGAGGGGCGACTGGATTCTGTGAATTGGAATGGTAGTCTAGTTTGTATGTGTATGCTTGAATGAATGTAGGTGTAGTTGGTTAATGTTATGTGTGTTTTGTCTTCAATATTGTTGGGTTTGTTAGTGAGTCATCATGGTTGGAGTGGGTAATTGTATGTAAGGTCCAGAGGGTGTCGGAAAGATTGTTTTGTTTTTGTTTAATTTTATTATGTGGATGATATATTGTCTCGAAAGTAACCCCGTTTGGAGTATGTTCGAGACTTTCCGTCGGGCGCATGTGACGTTCCGGGGTGCTGGAAGTCACGTGGGTCCAGCAGAGAGAGAGAGAGAAAAGTGGGGGGTGCGCTAATTGTGTTCTAGTAATTTGTATTTCGTAATATTTTTTTTGTTTTTTTTGGCAACGAGATTACGTAAGTCATAGTGGACTGGTATGAGCTGTAATCTGTCTGAGTGGGTTATTTTTGTGTGTTGTGTTTTTATTTATAAATGAGAATTATAGCGTGAATAAATGTGTTTTAATGAATTTTTCGAAGATTTTTCTTGGCTGAATCAATCAAGGTGCGTAGTCTAGCAGAGGATTCTTTGGGAATGGGTTCTAGATCGAAGATGGCCTTCATAAGGTTATGACTTAGTACTTTTCGATTGTCATAGCGATCATGAAGACTGTCCCAAGCAATAACGTCGTTTTCACCAGTGAAGGTGAGATTCTTTACAACCTCTGCAGCTTTGCTAATCAGTGAGGTGCGCAAATAATGAAATTTTTGTATATTGCTGAGTTCGCTATTTTCATGAATGAGGCTTGTAAATAGGTCTTTAAAGTTCAGCCAGTCTTCAAACTTTTCACTAAATTCTGGCAGCTTAATGGTAGGCAATTTAATCAAATTAGATGACGAATGAGAGTGGCATGAGCTGCCGTGCGAACTTACAGAACTAGGGAGGGGGGGAGGTTGGGCAAGTATGCTTCTACTTAACAAATACTCAGCATTAGCAATTATATTAAAGTACTTAGCTTCGAACTCTGTGGATTCAGATACGTTACCGTTTGTTTCATCTGCGTCGATCTCTTGTTGATTCTCCTCAAACGAAGCGAGTAATGGTTCCACGTTGAGCAGCTGATCACGTAATTGAAGAGTGTCTACGGCATTCAAGGGCGCAGAAGAATTTGTAAATGAAAGTTCTCGAACATAGGATTCGAAACGAGTCAGCTTAGCTTTGATGGTGGTACGTTTTCTTTTAGGATCCATTGTGTTTGATGAAGTCAGCAAGTTGAAGCAGGAGAATGCGTAGAAACAAGATGGCGGAATGGCGGGAAAACAGAAGCGATGGCAGGAAGACGAATCAGTGTTGAGCAAATGACAGGATGGAGCGGCGAGAAACAGTCACAAACACGACGAATAATCAGTACACTGAAGTGGTGGAAAGAAACATCACGATGTTTTCTCAGCAAAAACACACATTCAACAGTTTGAAGGACCAGGAGCAATTATCAATTGAGCTCATGAAAGCAACGCACTCGAGAGAAATAACTTCGATAGTTGCAAATATAATCCGGCTCGAAGGACCAAAATGTTTATATTAGTTACTACCAATTTCGTTGATAGGAACAGTATTATGAACCCTTATCTCACCGATATGTTATTTCTGATGACAAACTTAAGGAAGTGTATACTTGCGATTCATGAACTCATAGATGTTGTATTTGGCGAAAGAAATGACGGCAAAACACGGTGAAATGAACTTACGATGTTTATTCGCTGATTGCTACAGTAAGAAGAGAGAAGGGACAAGTAACGCCACCTCGTAGCAGACTTAAAAAGGCAAGATACGAAAAATATTCTTAACAATTTCAATGTTTGCCATGAAAGCTCTTTAAATAAAAATGTCGGTTTTCCACTGAACGCTTCTTGTAAACGCTACGTTGGTAGATTGCAAAGAAGTCTAAGGAGCTTTATCTGAATTCAGGCAGCCACTGTCAAAATGTATTAGGTGACCATCTCGGCTCTCCTTAGCTAGCCTTTTTGTGACTCTAATCACACGCGGTGTGACGCTTTACTTTGGAGTTATGTAAAGTATAAGATTGACGTACCTCCGTTGCCAAACAGACTAAACAGAGATGCAGTTGCTACCATCGAAGCTGGTATGTTGGAACGAGTGTAGCACGATTTGTCGTTTGTCGAGTCACCAGGGTAGGATATATCGTTTATTTCTAAGATAGTTAAGAATTTGGATATTTACTTTGTTCACTGACATGCCCCCTTTCCTGCTACGTGACTCCACCCATGAGCTACCGAACTTCAAATCATACGCAACACGGTGTACGAGAAAATGGTAGTTTGAAATGTTGTAATAAGAGAGAAAAAAATTAGAAAATCATTTTAGGATTTATATCGCCAATAGATGTAGCTACTGTAATTTAAAAAAAAAAACTAACATGCTCAACTGACATGTCCCGCCTGAATTGAGATGGAAATTTCCTAATATAACATTTAAAACTACACATTTTAAAACTTACTTAAATAAGAAGCGCAGTATTTACAACATCCTGTGCATGATCGTAAGTAATGATCTTCAGGACAGCTCACAATTTCTTCACATGGTGGCTTAGGGCATTCTAAACACCGGGGAATCCCATCAAGAAGATTCATCGATAATGCTCCAGCTATCAGTATAAATATTACTCCACAATACACAAGAAGGCTCTTATAAAAGTCCATCTATGAATATAAGAAAAGAAAATCTGCATATTTAAGGAAACAACATATCATTGGTATATCGGAAAAACTGACCAAGTACGAATTTTACTGTGGCCAAACTCACTTAAAATTATCATATCTGTACAGGAAAAAAAATGATCTAGTCTAGAAGTTAGCCCTCAAGTTCTTGAAAAAAATTACTCGTTTTGTCCAGTATCTCATTTATCAGAGGGATTTAAGTTTAACTGACATTATCTCAGATTATTGAAAGTTTAACTAGTATACCGACGATATCAGTTTTGGAATATTAGAAGTTGGCTTTTAAGTTAATTCACTGAATTATATGTCGTCAGCGTAGAAATTAATTAATTAAAAATTAATTTTACACATCAAATGTTCTCTACAACGAATGCAATTCCAACATATTATAAAGACCATCATATCTTAAATTACTACTACGTCTTTTCTACACTAATATTTTGTTCTTCAATATTTTGAAATTAATTGACAAAAAGACATATTTTTGCCAAACCTTAAATGAATTATTTACAAGCATTCTCAAAGCATTGTCTTAAATTCTCGCACTTGTATTGCTCCACCCATAGATCACATTTAGTGCCACTATTAATTCTAATGGTTGTGGCTCATTATCGGCTTCCATAGGTTGAATTGTAGCACTCGATGATCAGAAATGAGCAATGGTATTCTCATCTTTGCAGCGCGACGTCGCAACTCTGAGGTGCTCCCGCCGAACCCGTTAACGCTCAGAATCGAACATCCGTGTCTTCTTGGATTCAGTGAAATCGAGAATCCCTTTTCCTTTTGACGTTTTCTATTAACCTTCTGGTGTTTATTACGCATATATTTGGACATTCTGTATTTTTACGAAATTTCCATACTTCGAAAGCCTATATCTGAAGTATTAAATACGGTATAGTTATTTTATAAAGCGCAAAAAAGACAAAATATATGGCACCTATAACGTTGTGCTCGCACAACGGAAGCCAGAGCCAGACCAAATTAATGTCCGCCAAGGCGCATATTTACGTGACTCAAATTTGCACTGCGATTGCATCAGCTGCACACGTTAGCACAAAGTCAATCGAATGTTTAATGCTCTGTCGAATGCAATATTGGTCATGAGTATTTCGTTTTCTTGTTATTAAATTTTTCGTGATCAGCGTTTTTCGTGACATTGAAGATTTAAGCGTAGCATCCCGATTTCCAATTATTTACAAAAATTATTCGCCTCAATGAGAAGAGTCCGTATATACATATGAATTATTATTATTATACATACTTTTCACTGAAAAATATTTCATACCATCGTATTCTGTGTCAAAAAAACTGAGTTGAGAAACGAACACATTGAAAGATTAGGTGCCACTTCTTTACCTGCCTTAATTTGATATTGTTTAATTTTAGATGATTAATTCAATCATTTTTTGACAAATTTTTGTATTTATAGAGGAAATATAAGATTAATATAATGATAATATACATTCATCGAATAATCCTAAATAGTATTCTTAATTTTAATTTTTATTCCTAATAAAAAATTGTTAACAGAACTTATGTGTTTACCTTAATTTTTCTTATGTAAGTATATTCTTCCACTATTTTTCTTCTTTATTGAAAATATTACTCACATATGGCAGAAAGAGGTTGTATCTTTGCCTATTTGATCCGAAATGTTGAAAGATTCCCATATATCCTTGTATTGTATGAGGAAATAAAGGGCCAATAAAAACAAGGAAAAAACCATGAATCAAATTGATAAAATGAAAACATTGCAATGAATAAACATTCCGCTTTTCTCACAGGAATAAATTATACAAAGGTCGTTTCATAAATCAGAGCAACTATTTTATTTCTCTAAACATATAGTAACAGAAATCACATATTTATTAACGTTGTTAGTAAACTCTTATTACAACGAACCTCACAATAACGAACTTTTCAAATATTATGAATACTTTGCAAAAATTCTTAAACT
Organism: Rhysida immarginata; assembly: GCA_023313115.1. Taxonomy (NCBI): domain Eukaryota; kingdom Metazoa; phylum Arthropoda; class Chilopoda; order Scolopendromorpha; family Scolopendridae; genus Rhysida; species Rhysida immarginata. The sequence continues at coordinate 54,234 of JAHWFO010026047.1, forward strand.
AACAACGTTAATTTTTTTTCACTGTAAACGATTTACAAATAAAATGAACTGTTTAATGATGCTCGTCATCATTAATTTCCTGATTTAATGTTACTTTCGGTTTTCAGCAGATGCCATTTGGAAATTGCAGCTAAACGCCGATCGCGTTCCTATTGGCTGTTTTAGTTCATAATGGGGTGCTGACATTTGTTAATATAATCAAAGGAGCTTTTTTCTAGAGCACATGCATCTAGACGTTTATTTTGAAAATAAACAGGAGTTATCTATCTTTCAGGAGAAGTAAGCCTCTAAACCACCTGGAGCTCACTCCAGGTATTCGTAACCTTATTGTTCAAGGCAAAGACCCAATGACTTTGGTAAAGATATCGTGTGCCTTGGCTGAAGATTAAATACAACAGATTCGCGGGAAGACTCCTTGAAGAGATAAAAACTCTTTGCAATGAAACATGGAAAGATAAAGTTAAAACATTGACGACTCCCGACAACTCCATCTGGAGCATGATTTTTACGTTGTTGAACAAGATAAATGACAAACTTCCACCACTTTGAACCACAACAGCTGGTTATGTGCTCAGTGATCTAGACAAAGCACGTCTCATGCGGAACAATCTGTAACACCTGAGATCAAGAGTCCTGGGAATGCCCTGCGTGTGAAAGATGGTTCGTTGATTGGTTGATTGGATTTTTAAAGGGCGTGTCTACGTCGAGGTCATTTGCGCCATCACATGTTTAAAAAATTAAATGCAGAGAGAAACTATATACGTGTCACGCAGACAAAAAAAATAACATCAAATATGAATTAACAACAAACGGCAAAAAAATATGATCAAAATGTCCACATCTGACAGAACAAACTACACTCTTACACATATAACTGAAACTTATCTGAAACTTCTACAATTTACATAGATTAAAAAAAAAACCTTTAACATATTAAATCAACGTTTAAAAAGCTAACAGCTAAATGAAAACAAAAGACGATGCCTATTAATACAACAATAAATTTTTTTTAATTAAATCGGCCACTGCTACCGCTGATCTCCATATATTTCCGCCATCTCATTTTCCGAAATAACGACCTCCAGCTCGGAAAACGAGGAGATTGTCTCCTCGCATTTCGCGGGAATTTCCTTATCTGGAGTATCGCTCCGTCTTTTGCGCTGGATATTTGTGCTCTTCTGATCAATTGGTCGCTCTTTATTGTAGACTTCTTTTTTTGGAGAAAGAATTCTACTGGAATGTGATGGCTTTTTTGCTTTCTCCTTTTACTGCTTTTTATAATTAAGATGCAGAGCTCCTTCGTCTCTCTTGGAATTTTCTATTGACTGTAATGCTTTCTTCTCTCTGAGGACTCAAGCGTAAGAGCGAGAACAGCCGTCTAGATTTCCGATACGAGCAATTATTTTTCGACCGAATAAATTGGTCTTACTTTTTCATTTTCCAGATGGGACAATCACGGGAAGTGACGGGATGATCACCTCTGCAATTGCAACACCTCTGTGTAGCATTCAGGTGTCTCTCTCGTGTCCTTCTTTGCTATACTTGCTAAATGTACATCTGAGTGTATATTAAATATTTTTTGTGGATTTGTGGTTTGTGTTGTCTATATTTTCTTTTGTCCAGTATCCACAGTTTCATGGCGTTATTTAAAAACGTATATGAGGCCGTTATGCCAGACCTGATCAAAATCTTTTCGTTAATTAAGTTAAGAAAACCGTACTTAGAGCAATTAAGAGGAATGTTTAGATCAGCAAGAAGCCTCCAGAGCTCGTTCAAAGACTTTTGACATCATTGGTAGTAAGCTTATGGGAATGTAGCTGACAGCGAGAGCAGTGTTCAGACCAGGCTTTGGTATGGTATAGATGAAGTACTCCTTCCACTTGTCAGAATAGTATCCATGCCTCCAGCAGTAATGACCCTGGTAATAGTCGAGACAACATTAGGAGACAAATTCTTGAAAGCACTGTTTGTGTTGGAATCAATACCTACTGCTTTCCTGTTTTTAAGACGCTTGATGACATCGGATACTTCGTGAAAAATGATTTTTCACGGTTAGGAACACGATAAATGAGCCCATAAGCGATACAACCATCCTTGACAGATCGAATATTTGAGAGACTATCAGGGTGGTCTCTCGAATAATAATTTGACAAGGCGTGGTAAATTGTTTTTCCAGCGAGTCGGCGTTCAGTTGAGCCTTATTCCGATCACAGGTGACAGCATTGCCATCTGTAATAAGCAGTGGCGGCAAGTTGATGGGTCTGTTTCCTTTAAGGCTCTTACAGTACCCCAGAGCGAGTTGTCCTGGATTGACAAGGACTTCAGTTTTTTTGCTTCACCTTTGATTTCATATAGATTTAACCTCTTCCTGGACCTTGCGAGAAAGCTTGTTGTATTTCGTCTTGAAAAAGATAGTCGCTTACGTTGCCATAACCTTCTATGGTTCTAGAAATGAGATGCCTGAAGTAAGGAAGGAGGTCGAGAAGTTCGCGACGCTTTCGATCAGCAGTGCAGGCACAAGACGCTTTCTTCAAATCGACAATCGAGCAGTGTAGTGAAACGCTATTCGAGTGGCACTTGAAGCAAAGCTTCCGTAATCTCGCCCTTCCTAAATAAATGCAAGAGGGATTACATGGAATTAGTTAAGAAGGGTGATGTACCCAAAAAGGTCATCCATAATATGAAAAAAGAAAACGCCCCTTCTTGGTAGGAGGTGATTTTGATTTACGACTATCTAGACTAGAATCAGACCACTAGTAGTAGATAGAACACGACCTACGAGATCCAGTAATCTGGAAATAAGGCATTATCAATGTCATAAAATTAACATCAAGTATATGTCTTGGATCACAGTAACTTTTCTATGTTTAGAATGATTTAAAATGCCCGAGACTAGCTCGTTGCTATGATTTTCAATATTGGTAACGTTTTGGAACGTTTGTAGTTCTTTCCACCTAGTCTACACATTGTAGCCCAGACGGGCATTCCATACGTCAAGATGGTCCGAACAATGACCTTATACTAAATAACCACAAAAGTTCTTACCGTTTTTATGTGGCCATAAAAGGAAGTAATAGAAGATATGCAAAATCTGTCAAAGGGGATCAGGAAGGTTAGCCTGTATAAATACAAGGCTGTTGGGCATTTAATACGTTCAAGGGCTCATGGAATCCATGCTGCCCAATATAGAAAATCATAGCAACGAGCTAGTCTCGGGCATTTTAAATCATCCTATACATAGAAAGAGATATCGTGATCCAAGGCATATACTTGATATTAATTTTGAAGACATTGATAATGTCATATTTCCAGATTACTGGACTTCATAGGTCGTGTTTTATCTAATACTAGTGGTCTGCTTCTAGTCTAGACAGTCGTCAATCAAATTTTCCTCCACCAAGAGGAGGCAATTTTCTTTCATACTTTGGATGACCCTTGTGGGTACATCAGGCTTCTTTTCTAGTTCAGTGTATTTCCCTTGGAATATGATTATGAAGGGTGAGATTATGGAAGCTATGCTTCAAGTTCCACACGAATACCGATACACTACACTGTTCGATTGTCGATTGTCGCATTCACATCAATCACATCTCGTGCAGAAGTGAAGACAAATGGAGATATCGAAGGAGATGGTTAGGTGTTGTTTGCTTTATGACTTCAAGGTGGGCTTGTCAGCAGCAGCATCAAGTCGCCAAATGTGTCTTGCGTTTAGGGATGATGCTGTAAATGAACGCACCGCAAGGCATTGGTTCCAGAAATTCAGGTCGGGAGCATTTGCCATTTCTGATGAACCCGGTAGCCTATTGTGTCTGGTGGACTAGACGCCAAATGGTTCACTACGAGCTGCTATCAACTGGCCAAACCACCACTGGGAACCTGTACTCCCAGTAGTTGGAACGTGTGCAACAGGCACTGCAGAAGAAGGAGCCAGCACTGGTGAATCGCAAAGAGGTACTCTTCCTTCCTGACAATGCCTAGCCACATGTGTCGCGGGTGGCCAGGGAAACGATAGAGTGGCTTAGCTGGGAAACTTTGTCATCCACCTTACTCACCAGATCTTGCTCCAACGGATTATCACCATTCTCTGGACAACCATCTTCGAGGATAATCCTACACCAGTGATACAGACCTGCGAAAGGTACTGATGGACTTCTTTGAGTCCAAGACCGGCAAGTTTTACAGTCAGGGGATTGATCAACTGGAAACACGTTGGCAGAAAATGCTAGATGCCAGTGGGGATTACTTTGGGGACTAGCGATACGTTACTTTTTGTGTACGGGGTTGTGCATAACCTTTTGCTAGGGGGCTGCGACTTAAACCGCAGCGTTGTAGCACACTCTTATGACGCTTCGGCAGAGAGTAGTTCATTGTGCGTCTATTGGTATCAAACAAATATGGCTGGTTTAATAAATGACAGTGAAGAGCAGCGTTTCATGAATAGAGTTCGTGCAAATGCATATCGAGAGGCAATGGAAGCAGGTGCGTCTTTTATTAATCGCAAATGGGTTGCGAACAAGTTAAACCGATCGGATAGATGAAAGGTTATGATAACTGCCATGCCGAATTTGCTGAGGGTAGGCCCGAGAAATTATCACAGGAAAGCAAAAACAACATTGCTAATAACAGTGGCAAAAGACGTCGCAGCTGTGTCAACGTTGCACAAGAAATTAAAGCCAAGCGTGGAAAAACAATTTCTCGTTCAACGGTTCAAAGACATCGTCAGCGTGCAAACATCAAGCCATTCCATGTTATTCCGAAACCGATGAAGACCGCATTAAACATCGAAGACCGGCTCTGGTTTTGCGACTACCTGCGGGATTGGGTGGAAGACGACTTCATGCACCTTGCCCCGAGCGACGAGTTCTTTGTGTGGACTATGAGACGTCCGAATTACCAAAACGATAGGGTCTGGAGCTTATCGATTACAGATATTTCTGACGATGAACACTATCAAGAGCTGTCCAAGAAGCCTGATTGCATTGGCATCTTCGTGTGTTTCACCGCCAAGCGAATGATGTGGAGATTCAAGGAGCAGGGCGAGTCATGGAATGGTGATTATTTTCGGAATTTGCTAACAAATGATGTTTTTCCGTTTCTTCGAGATCCAAACAACACTATCGACCCGCATGAAGTTTGTTTTTTGCACGATAAGGCACCTTGCTTTAAGGCTAATGCAACACAGCAAATCCTAAGAGAAAGTGCTATCGATTTCTTCTCATCAGACGAATGGCCCGGTGCATCCCCTGACCTAAACGTTGCTGAACATTTTGGAGCCGTGTTAAAAGACGCAGTGGAATCTTTAATGATTCAAGAACGTGGTGAAAATCGGTATTCTCGAGACCTTCTAATGGGACACCTGACATCTGTGCTGAAGGACATGGAGTACGATACTGCTCTGTTTGAGACACTCCTCCGCTCCTACCCGAATCGGATGCGTGCTGTTCGAGAAGCAGGTGGTGGCCACACTAAATATTGATGTGATAAAAGCAGAAATAAACGTAATTTTGATTATCAACCGCAGAACATTCCACTTAGTTTTGTTTGTTTTCCAGACCCCTAGCAAAAGGTTATGCACAACCCTGTACTTAATTTTGTTTTCCGGAATTAAAAACGGCAAGACTTTTATGGTTACCTAGTAGAATAAGAGTTTATTATCAATATTTAGAGCACTGTTCCGGCCCAGCAGAGCAATCATGCTAAACTTGGCTACCTCGCCTTATCAACGCATAAGTTACGTGCAGGTCCAGGTAAGTTTACTGTCAACACCAAGATATTTATAAGTTTCAACCCAATCCAGTTTTTTTGCAAAATTGTGTTAGAGAATCTAAAGATCTCTTTCTCTTGGTGACAAACATTGCCTTACATTTGTCAACATTCAGTATTAACCTCCATTTGCTAAACCAATTTCACATTCCATTAAAGCTTTCTGTAGTCGCGAGATTACTAGGCGTAAAAATAAAGCTTACATTTGAGAGGATTCGAAAAGTCTCGCATAAAGTAATTGAACAATACTGGTCCCAGGACAGAAATAGACTTTACTTCATACATAGGAGATAGACTATCTCCAACTCTGGCCTGAAAGAACCGGTTGGTGAGAAACGAGTGTATCAGATTAATTATATCCCGGGGGAATCCGCCCATAATTATTTTATAAATAAATATTTCGTGCCCGATCTAGTCGAAGGTTTTGTGGACATCCAGGAAGACGACCCCACAGTACATGGAGAGATTAAAGGGCTCATTGATATCCGTTGCGAGACTCCACGTTTGGATTTGGCAGGAATGATTTGAGCGCGGATAAGATCGTTGGCATTACAGTACTCAATGATTCTCGTGAGAATTGTTCTTTCCAGGAATTTGGAAATTGATGGTAACAAGCTTATGACTGTAGCTTACAAGATCTGCAAGATTTTGTCCTGCTTCCAAGACAATACTTAAGACAACCGACTGCTTCCAAGCACCCAAGAAATGTTTTCTTCCAGCAGTCGTTAATCACTTTTGCAACATCGTGAATTGCATTTTGAGGTAAATTCTTCAAAGCATTGTTTTAATAGAGTCGTTTCCTGGTGCTTTCATCTTTTTCAATTTCTTAATGATGCTTTGGATCTCTTCCATCTCAACGTTGTTTTGGGACATTGCCGTGAATATTATAAAAGCTAGTTATTCAGGATTTTACTTTCTCAGACATATCAAGTCCTAGTTGATGATCATCAATAGCCGTAAAAAACTGTTCCGTAAATGAACTAACAATAAACTGCGCGTTATCTTCATCATTTGTTATGAAATTGCGATGTTGGGCTAACAGTGGTGGAATATTAATGGCTATTTTGTTTTGCAAGGCTCAAATCATGCACCAAATAGAATTATCGTTGGTCGACAAACTCTTAACTTTTCATTACGAAGTGCTTTTTACTTCTTCGTGGACACTTATAGTGGGTTAAGCCCCATTTGGTCGCCTCCCATTTGGTCGCCTCCCATTTGGACGCCTCCCATTTAGTCGTCCTCCCATTTGGTCGCCTCCCATTTGATCGCCTGTTCTTTATTCAGCCCATAGGGCCTTGATGAGCCACGGTAATAAAATGTATTTTTCTGCATGTGTTACTTAATTACATGTTGATGCCTTATTAATAGAGGTGTGCGATGATTTAAAAACCACCATCGATGGTATGAACCATCATCGAAACACAATCGATGGGTACAGGAATACCATCGATGGGTACAGGAATACCATCGATGGGTTCAGGAATACCATCAATGGTTCTTTTAATTTTTTTATCTCAATAAAATAGCATAAAATCACATAGATAAAGCTTAGACTACAACAGACATTTTATTACTGATAATTTGACAAATGTAAAAGTTGGGTTTAACAAAATTTATGCAAGACATTCAAAGGCATCGATTGTAAAACCAACAATTTGTCCAAATGCTTTGAACTTAACATGGTCCTTTTTTTTCCAATGGTGCAACCTGCTTTTGAAAAAAGTCTTTCTGCAGGCACAGATGTTGCTGGTGGCGTTAAAAATCTCTGGGCCATCATTCTAAATGCAATATTATTTCCGTGCATCATTTTCCATGCATGCAGTGGATTACTATTATGAGAAGTCAGTGGCGATTCAAGGTAAAATGCCAGACTTGCGTGCAAGCCATTGCTGGTGTGAGACGAAGCAGTTTTCATAGCTAACGCTACAGTTCTCTTCTACAGATAAGTTATTATTAGAAGTAAAGTACCTAATTGCACTTAGGCCAAATCTAGAACTTGGAAATGGTTTTAATTTACTTCTTAAATTAAATTAACCACATTGAATTCTTTTTGAATTTTTTATATTAAAAATACCATATTTATTCTCAATGAAAATGAGGAATAAATATGATATTTTGATATATGATTTTTATTTTAAATATTATTAATTAATAATTTTTGTCTTTATTAGTTTTTGTTTAAATACAGTTAGTTAATAGAAAGTCTTAGAGGATGTAAGCGACGAAATGGGAGGCGATCAAATGGGTCAGGTCAAACGTCCAAATGGGAGGCGACCAAATGGCGCTGAAATGGCGTCCAAATGGGAGGCGACCAAATGGGGCTTGTTATACTTGGAGCCTGTTATACTTGGTCTTAAGCCCTGAATCTATAACTTCGACTTCAAAAGTGATGCCGCCGCAAAAAAAATTCGATAGTCACCGCAACTAAGAGGGTGAAGAACATATAGACATATTTGGACACTGAAAACATGATAGCAATATTCGGAATCATAAGTGTAAGAAACCACCGCCTTGTAATCTTATTCCTTTGCTCAATTAATTGTATGATTTCTGGAGTGAGATCAAGATGATCAGCTCGCTTCAACTCTAAAGGTGAGGTACTAGAGTCAATAGATTTAGTAATACGTTTTGTAAGCCTTTTCGCATTTGTATTGTAGTGATCCTATGTTTATGTCAGCTTTAAAAATATAATATTTAATATTTGTCTAAATAGTCATGCGTGTTCCGCAATTACCCAGTGATAACCTAAATAATCTTTTAAGAAGATTATGAACAATTCCCCTTCGTGAGTCAAGATTACAAAATAACTATCAAGAGATACACATATAACATTTATATTTATTCAATTCAAGACTGTAAAAGGACTTAAATAAAAGTTAATTTAGAATTTAGAAAGAAATGAAAGAAATTAATATAATTGTATAAACGGAGAATATACAGGTTTGGTTTGGTTTATTTGGTATTAACGTCCTTTTCAACTGCTATGGTCATTTCAGGACGGCGTTATAGGGGCCGCAAATTTTGCCTCGCAAGGGTTCTTTAACGTGCAGCCGGCAAACGACAACACGGGACCAACGGCTTTACTTCCCTTCCGAAGGAAGTGCGTGATCTCAGGATTTCCCCCTGAAAAATCCTCATCGTCCTCGGCCGGGATCGATCCCGCGTACTCGGACATCAGAGGCGATCACGCAACCGCTGAGCCACCGAGGCCGATGAAAATATACAGGGTAGATACAAAAATGAGCCCCCCCCCCCTTTTATTTTCTAACCGAAGCAGATGTCAATTTTGATGAGTCCAATGAATAGGAAATTGTGGGTGACCTATCTCATGGTGCAAATTAGGACACATTCAGATCCTATTTTAAAAACCACAACACATACACGAAAAATTGCAATTGAAGACTTGTTCAGCATGGAATTCTGAACAAAACAAAAAAAATCTGTTGTGGGCACCACGGGACTTCCTTGTACGAAACTTTATTGAATGCTTTTTTGGGGAAAAATTTCTTATTATTCTTGTCACAGGAATTTCCGTCTCTCTCTTTGTTGTCTAAAAATTTTGACAGCAGTTATTGAACTTCAAATGAAGTTCTTCAAATTTAGTTCTTTAAATATAGTTCCTTCAACTCTGACGTATCGGCCTCGGTGGCTCAGTGGTTGCGTGATCGCCTCTGATGCCCGAGTAGGCGGGTTCGATCCCGGCCGAGGACGACGAGGATTTTTTCAGGGGGAAAATCCTGAGATCACGCACTTCCTTCGGAAGGGAAGTAAAGCCGTTGGTCCCGTGTAGTCGTTTGTCGGCTGCACGTTAAAGAACTCTTGAGAGGCAAAATTTGCGGCATCTATAACGCCGTCCTGAAATGACCATAGCAGTTGTAAAGGACGTTAATACCAAACAAACCAGAACAAACCAAACCAAACTCTGACGTCACAAATTGCTCCACGCAATCAAAACTCCATAGACATGAAAGGAAGCCAGTTGGGGAAACGACAAAACACATGTTTTGGCCCAGCCGATTGCAATCAAAATACGAGGTGTACAACTACATGTTACAACAGTCCTAAAAACAAAATTTCAATATTTTACGCCAAACCGTTTTTGAGAAATGCGAGATACACACACGCACACACACATACTCATACTGTAGCATATATTTTTGCGCGGTCTCTCCTCTTGTGCCAGAGGGACTCGTTTCCTTGCAGATACAATGATGTCCACGTATAGTTTCTCCGTTCAGCCCCTTCCCCCTCCTTTTTTTTGGCAGAGTTCTTGCAGAATTCCTCCTTTCCGTCGTTAGGAACGTACACTGCCCCTGAAAGAGTGTTTCCCGACATGAAGGTGTTGAGGCGACTCGCTTAAAAACCCGTTAGATTTCACTTCCGGGAATGTATCGTCCTCTTCACTGGCACGATGGTCTTAAGAGAATATATGCCCTCTGACCCGAAATCCTACCGATTGGATATGGTGAGTGTCGCAAAACTCATGCACCGGATCTTTTTATGAGTTTATTTGATATTCTCTTTATTAGGTTTGGATTGGATGATTTTGTGGGAAAATGTCGTGGTCATGAAAGGGTTTCGGAGATATCCATTATCATGAGATTTTATTTTTGTAAATCTGCACGAAAATTATGCGATTTAAAGTTATTTCCACTTAAAAAAATATTTTAAGAAATCACTATCATTCCTATTTGTTGCTTGACGTCAGCAACAACATAGTAGGCAATTAAATACGTAGAGAGGATTTAAAATTCTCGTGAGGGAACAGCAAAACGCGCTATGGGCCCAGTATGGGAACAGCAAAAAACTCGTTCTCGTTCCTGTTCATGTTTCCCCTCGCCATCGGATGACCCGCCGATGGGCGAATCGGCCTCTCTACGAGTCGTTTAGATAGGAAGTGCAGCCCTTAGGGGCCGCCCGTTCTCCTAGGACATGTGCGCCTGGGCACTCTGCCTGACTCACGATTAAAGGGTGCTCTTCTGGAGCCATAACATCGGCTCCAGTTCCAAAAGTGGATAGCGATGGCTTTATCCAACCTTGTGGTAGTTATAACCTTTGCTTGTCGAACTTAATCCATCTCTGGAATATTTAGTCGTACACGTTTGTGAAGGCTCTTCGGATGTCGGGACCAGTGGAAACCCCCTGGTGAGCTTGACGTGTTGATCATATCGCAATAAAATGCCGTTCCCTGTCGGCTCAGCAGCGGTGAGCCATGGATGTCGTTCGTCTCGAGTCGTACCGCCATGGAGGTTTCTGGATCCAAAACGATGATCGCCTGGGATCAAAAGAAAATGGCAAGATTAGTGTGTAGCTTACTCATGTCATTCTATCCTAAACCATCCGCAATGTTTTTTTCATAAGCATTACTTACTAAGAACTGTCCAACATATCTCGTGAGTTCTTTACGATATAAATTTGTCGGCTTTCGGATTCATCACAAAGACTATAAAGACACATTAGGTAATGAGTTTCGAATATCTTTTACCGTTTAAGTTTAGTATTAGCGACCCTTGCTAACTAATTAATTTTATCTTAGTTATGGCCTAGTCCTCTTGCTCCCCCCCCCCCCTCTCTCTCGTTCCTTCCCCGATAATACTATTCATTTTCTTCTCTTCTCTTAATGAGTTTCCTGCGTAAATTCGTGTCGTCTTCCCGGATTGCACCGTTTGCCAACATTGTGAAGTGTAAGCTTTCATCATGGCCTAAACTGGAAAGCGTAACGAGTGATGCATCCATTGAGAAGTTCCTGCGTTTCTTCAACAAGATGGCTCCGATGACGACGAACTCCAAAACCTGATGGACAGTTTGTATGGAACGTGCAAACATTATTTTTGCTAACTGCATTGTGGTCTAATTTGCTAGTAATGAGAACAATAAAAGGAGATCTGAGAATTAGCAAATGGTAGAAGTATGTAATGAGAACCTACGCGTTTCGAATAAACTTCATCATCAGGGTAGATTACAACTAAAGTCTAGACAATCGACAATCGAACAGCGCAGGGAAAACGAAACGAGCGGTCCGAAAGCAACGCTTTCATTGCCATACTCATCCAGGAAGTAACCAAGGGAAGTACACTGAACTAGGCAAGAAGCCAGATGAAACCTAGTTAAGTCATCCAGGGGATAAGATGGAGTCCTTTCCTATAAGGACGATGAAGTTGATTGTTGATTGACGAGGGACATGGAGCTATGAGATCCAGTAATCGGGAAAGATGGCCTTTTGAATGTCGTCGAAATCGATGTCCAGGACGTGACGAGGCCTGCGATGCCTAAGGAAACTTCTAAATGTGAGTGGATGCTCCAGAATATCTGCAACCAGAGGATTAGGATGGTCCTTAATCTTCGGCAGCAACTTCTTCAACGACTCCTGGACATAGCTACCAATTGGAGGTATATGGAAATTCTCAGCAATAGAAATATTTGTTGCGACTCTCCTGTCAAGTTGGGCGATAGTCCTCAGGGTAACGTTTTGGAAGGTTTGGAGATCCTTCCATCTGGTCTTACATATTGTAGCCCAGGCAGGCATACCATAAAGAAGAATGGTTCGTATAACCATCTTATAAAGCAAGAGTTTGCTATCCATTCCAAGGGCGCTGTTTCGCCCCAGAAGAGCAACCAGACTAAACTTGGCCTTTTTAGCTTTACTTATCGCATAGGAAACGTGGTCACTCCAATTTAGCCTGGCATCTACCATCACTCCGAGGTATTTGTAATTCTTAACCCATTCGAGCTCTTTACCAGAAAGGAAGAGAGGACTCGGTGGATTCCGAAGTTTCTTCGTAATGAACATTGCCTTGCATTTGTCAACGTTCAGGTCGAGTCTCCACTTTGCAAACCACTCTTCGCACAATTGTAAGGCCTTTTGTAAGCGTGATATGACGTGAGCGGGATTGCGGTCAGTAGTCATGATGGCCGCGTCATCAGCAAACAGATATAGTTTGCACTTGGTAAAAGTTGGGAAGTCACTGATGAAAAAGTTGAACAATGCAGGCCCTAGGACAGAGCCCTGGGGAACACCAGCATTGACGTCACAAGGGTTTGACATGGAGCAGCCAACCTTGACACGAAATATCCTGTTTGAGAGGAAGGAATTAATCAAGCTAATAAGTTTGTCCGAAAAACCACATGTAATCATCTTGAATATGAGGCCGTTGTGCCAAACCTGGTCAAAAGCTTTACGAACATCCAAGAAGACAAGACCACCATACTTAGCACAGTTAAGAGGAGTGTTTAGGTCTGCAACAAGCCTCCAGATCTGAAGTTGGCAGGAGTGACCTGGGCGAAAGCCAAATTGCTCATCACGAACGAGATTGTTTGCTACACAGAATTCGTTAAACCTCTTCAGAATGCAGCGTTCAAAGACTTTGGATAACATAGGTAGTAAGCTTATGGGCCTGTAGCTGACAGCAAGAGCAGGGTTTAGACCAGGCTTTGGTATGGTAACTATGACGGATTCTTTCCACTGGTCGGGGAAGTAACCAAGTTTCCAGCAGTCATTCATGGCTTTGGTGATGATCGAGATAATATTAGAAGGCAAGTTCTTGAGAGCACTGTTAGTGATGCAATCAATGCCCGCTGCTTTCTTTGTCTTAAGTCGCTTGATGACGTCGGAGATTTCTTGGGCACTAATGACTTTTTAAGGGGTGGGAACACGATGAATGCACTGATAAGCGATGCACCCATTGTTAAAAACGATGCACCCATTGTTAAAAGCGATGCACTGATAAGCGATGCACAACGCTGCTAATTGGTGGATTATTTTTACATTCAGCTAAGATTCTTCGTATTTTGTCGCACGTTTGAGTCAACGAAGTTTCTATGAGTTCTTTGGTTTTTTTCTTTTCCCTTAGGACTATTCGTGTTGCAGTTCGCTACTCATAACCTCGTTTCCGGAAAAAGGCACTGTTGACGGATAAGTGAACCACTCCTTCCGGTTCAAGAGTCGTCCGTGCAGCTCAGTTTCGTTTTCCTTTGCTCCCTTTCGAGGACGGAAGGATCAAGATCAAAATATAATTTGAAGAACAGATAGAAAAATAATTAAAAGTGAAAGCTATCTGACGCGTATTGTTAAAATTGTCCCATCAATGATTAATTTAAAAGGATAGTACAATTAGCAAATTGAGATTAAAGAATCAATTCAGTTATTTAATTTTAGTTTATTAAGCAAGAGTTTTTCCAATTAATTTTTTTCTCTTGTGGTAATTTCCTTAAAAAATATTTCCCGATTCAATTAAATTTATATTAATATTAAAACTAAGCCCCCTTTGTGAACATCTAGATTATATTCTGTAGTGTGAAATTCCACTGCCGCACGCGAGCAATTTTTATAACATTGGGTCGAACTTTAAGAATACCAATAAAGAATATTTTAAACGTATCTTGTTCTTGGGTTCCTCACTAGCGCCTTGAAATAAATCATTTCTATAAGAATTCGTAATCTTATTGCTCCTAAAGCCCTCAGCTCCTAATCATTGGGTTCTGATTATTTGTAACTCACTCTCCCGATTGAAACTTTATTGAATTTTTTTGTTTTTTTGGGGGGGAGGGAGGAATTTTTTTATTATTCTTGTCACAGGAATTTCCGTCTTTGTTGTCTAAAAACTCCAAATGTTGAAATAAATTTTGACAGCAGTTTTTAAACTTCAAATGAAGTTCTTCAAATTTAGTTCTTTAAATAGAGTTCTTTAAACTCTGACGTCAAACAGTCAAACTCTGACGTCATAAATTGCTCCACACAATCAAAACTCCATAGACATGAAAGGAAGCCAGTTGGGGAAACGACAAAACACATGTTTTGGCCCAGCCGATTGCAATCAAAATACGAGGTGTACAACTACATGTTACAACAGTCCTAAAAACAAAATTTCAACATTCTACGCCAAACCGTTTTTGAGAAATGCGAGATACAGACATACTAAAGTGCAACAGGGTAATAAAACAAGAAAAAAGGATCCCAGAGAAGCTATATTTAATTAGACTAAAACCCAAGCAGTTAAGGGGACGTTTGGAGGGGAGTACTGACGTTATAAAAAACTAGGCAATTACTCCAAATCCATATAAATCACCTTGTTTATTAATTTACCCATTTTGATCAAATATTGAATTATTGGAAATAAAAAAGAATGATTGTAGTAGAAAAGTGCAATTCAGGTTGATTAAGAAGGACAATGATTTCACGTTTTCAATTCTTCAAATCCCGAAGAGGAGATGGAGACGCTAAGTGGGTCGTATCATCAGCCGAGAAATATTGTAAGTGGTAAGATACAGTCTCTCATTAGCGGCGGAGTCTTCATGAGCAAGAAGTTTGGCTAGAAGAGTGTCCATACAAGAAGCTTCTACTCATCTGGCAATGAGGTGACTAATTGCTAGGTGGATGGGAACACGATTGCTAGGTTATTTTTTTTTATTTTAGTAGGAAGCTAGCATTCCTACAAAATATCGCGCGCAAAATTTATGACTGGAGCAAATATTATCAAAATGACAAGTTGTAAATTCTTTTTCGGATAAGGGGTAAAGCCAACACCACCTAAAGAGAAAGCCTGAGCGCGGAAACGTCATACATTGTTAAAACGTCATAGGTAGTCATGTTTAATCGCATTTCTACCAATAATAAGCCCTAAATTATGACTAGGTAAGATGATGTAACAATGTATGAAATTTTCGCGCTCAGGCTTTGAGTAGGGGTCGTGTTGGTAAAGCCCTCAATTTTTTTTTTTTTATATTTATTTTTCAATACACGTAATAACACATACATATATGTCACGACGAAACACGTCAAAATGGATTCGGGGATGGTCAAAATGTACAGGGTGAGTCAAATAAAGCCGGCGTGAGGAAAAAAAAACTAAGGGCCAGTTCATTATCTACTTTCTCAGCTGAGACTTATCTATACAGTGACATTTGTTGCAAACAAATCTTCCTCATCTTAATAATGTAAATTAGTTGTTGCTGAAGACTCATTTGAGAAAGTAGATAATGAACTGGCCTTAAGTCCCGGGACAATAGGTTTTGCAACAATAGGTTTGTCCTGGGACTTAGTTTTTTTTTCCTCACGGCGGCTTTTTTTGACTCACCCTGTATATTTCCATTGAAAACTGAAAACCGATATTTTTCGCGATTACAATACTTCCTTTACTTCGTACAAGGAAGTAAAAAAATTTCCAAATCCGATGAACGGATCACCAACAAACACATGCTGAATTTATTAGTTACCTCCCTATGCACTTCACAGAGACATTTGAATGTTCAACATGCAAATCAAGAAATTACCAACAATTACCATAATAATATTCACTCTCATGAGGAAAGACAAGTAAAAGGCATGTGTCAGCATACAGAAGACAGAATAATTCCAGGATGGCATGTTACACTATTTCTGAAATAGTCAACATGATCTTTTGCTTTGAATTATGATTGTTGGTGATCGGATTTTGGAAAAAAAAAATTTTGTTCGGAATTCCATGCTGAACAAGTTTTCAACTGGAATTTTTCGTGTATCTGTTACAGTTTTTAAGATAGGATTTGAATGTGCCCTAATTTGCATATTTGGGATGATGAAAAGTGCACCATGGGATAGGTCACCCAAAACTTCCTATTCATTGGATTCATCAAAATTGACATATCTGCTTCGGTTACGAAAATAAAAGGGGGGGGGGCTCGTTTTTGTATCCATCCTGTATAAGTAAAATATAGAGGGTGATTCAAAATGATGATTTTAAA
Organism: Rhysida immarginata; assembly: GCA_023313115.1. Classification (NCBI taxonomy): domain Eukaryota; kingdom Metazoa; phylum Arthropoda; class Chilopoda; order Scolopendromorpha; family Scolopendridae; genus Rhysida; species Rhysida immarginata. The sequence goes on from JAHWFO010026047.1 coordinate 70,716, forward strand.
ACATAAACTAACCAGACCGGGGTTAAAATGCAGGAAAACTCAAATATTTTTGGATTCCAGCATTACAAATGTTCTATGTGACTCCCTCGAGTCATCCGGATAATGTCAAGACGATAGTCAAATCTCATTCTAGCATTTCTTCTGTTACTAGTCCCGTGCTTTTGCGTTTACAAAGACATCCAGTTTCCAGAAATTTATCATACCACTTACGGATGCTTTTTTCAGTAAAGCAATCTTTACGAAATTGGCTACGAAATGCCCGCTGGACTAAACTTATAGAGTTTGTTTTTGCATACTCCAAGACGCAATATGCCTTTTCATTCACAGCCGCCATCTTTATTTTATCGCGACACTAGCGCCACCACATCCTCCAATTGCGGGAAGAGTAAAAATATTTGAGTTTTCCTGCATTTTAAACCCGGTCTGGTTTGTTCATGTTATAAATGCATAGTAAAATTTTGAAATGCCGGACATCATTTTGAATACCCTGTATATTCATTATTTGCAATTAATGGAAAACTTATTTGCTAAAGAATGATTCAAATTAAAACAAATTTTAATGATAATGTCCTTTTGCAAGAGAAATTAAATTTTCCGAGTAGAATTTACTAGGCTGCATTTCTTGAAATAGTAAGTTCATCGCAGCCAAACTAAAAAGTTAACCGCTTATGTACTATATTAAATAAATTCGTAAATCAATTTAAAATAATTTCATTTCCTAAAATAGGACTTAAACTATACTCTGCCCAACGAAAGAAAAACTGGACGTGTCCAGTTAAATTTCCAATTTCCAGTTAATTTTACTTAGCAACAATGTCTAACAATTGAAATCGGAAATTTAATTAGACACGTCCAGTTTTTCTTTCGTTGAACACAGTATAATTCTCTGTTATGCATTTTGCATATAGAACAACAGAAAGAATTCTAAAGTATCATTTTTTATTATGTTTACAAATCTCAATTAACTTTGTAACTATAAAGTTCCGCCCTTTATGAAAAAAATTAAAGAAATGAGTAATAGTCGTTTAATTAAAATTTTGAAAGGTTAGAATTTGTCCAATAATGACTACAAAGCCATCCAAGTTGGCCAGATTTCAAAAATTTACTACAGGGACATTAGCTTTAAAAAGATTCTTTTTTCATTTTATCAGAAACAAAATTACATGAAAGTGCCTGCAACAAGGCAAAAGATTAATTTAAAATTTCATTAGCCGAATAGAAGAACAGAAGAAATAATTGAAAGTTTTGAAGAAACATTTCGCAAATTTACAGGTTATTCGGATCCAAAATATAAAAAATAAAAACAAGTAAGATTCTGCTGTCTTACATGCTTCAAAAACTACTAAAATATTAATACGTAAAAGGAAATTGCATATAATCAGTTAAAACACATCCAAAAACTTTATGTCCCATAGTTCTTTTACCGTCAGAAAAGAATCCGATCTAGTAATATTCTAACAAAACTTATGTCCACGCGTTTTGTTTAAAACAAACTTACAACCACCGATGAAAATAACATCTTAATTCATGAGTGTGTTATGCTAGAAGAGCTTAGAAAGGATTGGCTCGAAACTAAAATACGTCCATTTCAACGACTAAATAAATTCTAATATATTTGCAAAAACTGGCTATGTTGTATTTGTTGGTTGGCTAACATGATGTTTCAATGCCCCAAAAAGCAAGTAGTATTGTGCAGACTCTTCAAATCAAGAAGCACACTGTATTGTGCACTCTTCAAATCAAGAAGCACACTGTATTGTGCACACTAATAAAGTTTCAAATTACATATTAATTCGTATTTATCAAAATGCAATTGAAGAAAAGAATGAGTATTGTTCAGAGAAAACAAAAAGTTATTCGGGCAATAGAAACATCTGAACAACGGGAGCTTCGTCTACAGCAGGAAATAAGATATATTTCTTGAGTTTACTCTGTGTACCTTCGTTCGTTCGTTCAGCTTGCATCTCCCTCTTTAGGGGAAACTAGCTGCTTTCATAAACAGTCACAAGGGCGGAGTTAGACTAGACTACTGCTTTAGAGGGCCAAGGATTCTATTCAAGGGATCTAGATCTTCTAAAAGTTGCATAAGTGCGTGAATTATTCTTCGTTTTTTCTCAGGTGTACAAAGGAGAATATTTCTCGTAGTAGTAGGGGGATGGGATCGTCCGTAGATGTTGGAATAGCACGTCCCTCTGGTGACGATAATTCGGACATTCGATTAAAATATGGTTCAGAGTTTCCGAAGCACCGCAAGAACACTTGTCAGATTGAATTAGTTTGATTTTGTGTAAAAAAAAAACAAAAAAAAAACTGTATAAAGGAAGGTGGCCACTTCTCAATCTAAATAAAGCAACTCTCTGATTGAAGGTAAGCCATCTCGGAGTAATTGCCTTCATATTTAATAACGATGGTATCAATTTCCTATAGTGACCGCCACGGGTTTCGGCGCACCACTCAGCAGTCTTTGGAAAGCCGGAATGTTCGGGACTAAATTTCAGTATTCTATGCAGGAGCTCGCGATCCGAGTATTAAATTGATTAGGAGTTGCACACTTTATCTGCCTGGGCGTGCCTGTTGCTCCCGTTGAGCATAAGCCTCGTTTTGGTCACTACCACCTGAGTGCATGTGAAGCTGCACTATTGAGTCGCGAACACAATGGAATGCTAACAGGGGGTTATTACGGGCCTCCTCTTATGCATAATTTAATTAAAAGGTCCGTGTGACGCGAGTACAGATTTAGGTACTCTGCTTCTGAGAGGGCCCTCTACGGGAGTTACCTTATGTACAGAGCAAATATCAATGCGCAGTGTAAATTGACGTATTTTGGTTATGCAGATTTATATTTCACCTTTTCTTGAATATTTATGTCTTTGTCGAGGAATAAAGAGAGATATTTTAAAGTTTAATTGTAACCGCCTCTTGATGTAAGCTCTTAGTGTTTTGGGCTCAAGACGAGCATTCATACAACCTCTTGAGTTTGTAGGTTTGTGTGTTTGTTTCTTATACAAATCTACATTTTATTCCGATCTTGGTGAAATTTTGCACACTTGATCTTCAAAGCAAAAGGAAGGTCAATTTTATATTTCGATATTCATTAATGATGGCAGGGCATATTAATAAGAGGTATCTCATGACCAACAATGCAAGGCAAAGTTTGTGCAACAAAAGGTATCGACAATGGCACCAGCACGCAATTCACTAGTGATGTGCGATACTCTCCAAGTTCTCGATACTGGAACTATCGCTTATTTATAAAAAGTATTCGATAGTAGTATCGGCAAAGCCAAAAGATATTTTAAAAAGTAAACAAACAGTACCGCAAAATAAAAAAATTCCAAGTAACCAATATTTACTGCAATTTTAGAGAATTTGGAATGAATTAGACCCAAAATACAGACTCTCATTCCTTACTTTAATTCAGACTAAGTTGATAGTTATACTATCAAATTTCATAATTACATAAAGTTGAGGATATACTAAAGTCATAAATCTACTGATTCGGATATTTTAAGCTCAGAAAATAGGCTAAATTTAACAATCCGAAATTGTATCTCGTCTAATATAATTTTTCCTATTATTAAAAAAAATCACTCAAGATGGCACGATTTTTAATATTTTAATTTGTTACAAGTTACTATATTTTTATAATATGTCAAAGAATTTATAATATCTTGTAGTTTTGGTGAAAAATTTTTTTTGAATTTTTAAAAGCGGATTTTGATAAATTATTTTATTTAATAGAGATTAATTGGTTTTAGATAAATTATTTAATGAAATTGTTTGTATTTTATTCGTTCTCCTGATTCTTGAAATAATTAACAAGAAATTAATTCCTCCTCGAAGGGTATAGGAAAGTAGCGGAGTTTGTCTATTTTTTATCTCTTTCTAAAGTGATTTTCTCGAATGCAGTATTTAGAAAATGGAAATGAACTCTACCTTCTTTTGTTTCGCATCTCTTTCAATCGAATGATATATGTTGTCTTTTGAAAACGTTAATAGTTCTAAAGACCGGTACCCCTACGTTTCCGAACCCACTGGAAGAATTTGGTCCAATCATCGTAATATTGTAGATTTCTTTTCTAGTTTTCATTAAAACTATAAACATACGAGATGTGGCATAGAATAAAATCTCTCAGTATCCATTCTTAGGTCATTCCTAGAGAATCTGCTTACCAAATTCATCCCTTTAAATAAGTTTATACCATATCGACCAAATCGTCCCTTATAAATTTCACCCCTGTAACTTAGACCCCACTGAGTCAATCGGAAATAAAATTAACTAAATAGTGAAGCAGCACATGTCCATTGTAAACTACGTTCCAAATTTTAACCATCTATGTCAAAAAAATGTAGAAAATATTAAAGGGACAGACTAACATAGTAAAACCAGTAAATAGCTCTATTCTTTCGCTACTTAAACAAATTTGAGTTGTTTCTTTATCTTTCTTTTTGAAATTATTTTTCACTATTGTTTTTATTTTGGAGTTTAAATTTATTTTTCTTATTTTTTATTATTTTAATAGTGCCACCCCCCCCCCCCCC
>JAHWFO010026047.1:75357-98797 GCA_023313115.1 Rhysida immarginata
TGCCACCCCCCCCCCCCCCCATTTTCTATTTGTGTTTTCTCCTGTCCCAATATACCGAACTAGAAAACGAACCCGTTCACCAGTTCACGCGAAAACCCAACTATTACCGTTTGTCGATTATAAACGATACTGAAACCTTCCTCATCCACTTATCCTTCATCTTTCTCATTATTTCATTAGCCTCGTGAGTGAACTCAAAAGTTATAAATAGATTAGTTATTTCGATAAAGACAAATTTAACAACCAGATTCAAAAAATACTAGATACTGCTATCCGATACTCGTAGAAATACTTGATACTTTCGATACTTCAAATTACTCGATTCTGTAGGTATCAATATCTTAAAGTACTCGATACTGTCGGCATCGGTATCGGCACATCACTACAATTCACCAACAATATGTACGGATCAACATAAATAATCCTGGTTAAATCATGTAAAGAAGATTCCATCCCACCTCTGCGATTATTATACAAAATTGAATTTGTATCAATGCATAGAATACCTGTTGTTTCGGCTTTTCTTAGAACTTAACATTTTTTTGAAAATCTTTAAATAGGAGCAGTAACTGAAAATAATGGAAGTTAGCATACTATTGATGAATAAGCAAGCGGCGAGTGACCCAGTGTTCTTCGAAGTTCCCAGGCGGCCGTCGACGATGCAAGCATGTCAACTGACGAAGCAGCGACTGCAAACCACACTTCATAGAATGCCCAAATTTTACTTCAAGACATCGAGAGCAGAGGTGGGAAATTACATCAACAGATCACCAAGTAGTAATTAACCCCCACAATTAGTAGGAATTGCAGAGCACACAGACACAAACGATCATGTACATCCACTGTCACTTCCGGTATCGAGTACTTTAATAAAATACTCGATACCAATATCGAATACTCAATAAGAAAGTATCGATAGTATCGAGTACAAATTAGTATTTATTTATATGGTAAAATGCATTTTTGAGAGGACACCGAACCGATATTGGAGCACGTGGAGGCTAACATCACTCATTACTATTAGACCTAATTACTATTACTAGGAGACTATCATCACGTGTCCGAGTCATTAGCTGTTTTTTTTTTATTATTTCCCGTGCGCAAGCGCCCATAGAGCGAGGCGTGAGCTCGACAGCTCGACCTCGTTAGGAGAAATAAAAACAATCGCTTCGAAAGATACTTGCCCAATCAGTAGGCAGCCACTGGAATAAAAGCGTAAATATATTCAACAGATTCTGAATTAACGCTGAAAATTGAACATCTTGATTAGGTGACTCATAGGTTTTTTTCAGTATCGAGTATCGACATGCAAAATATCGATACTATCAATACTTGAGCCATATTACAACATACGATACTTGAGTATTCGATACCAGCAAGTATCGATACTTTTTGTTATTGGTATCGGTATCGGCACAACACTACCAAGAAGAGAGTTATTTAGTTGAAGTTATTGTTGCCATAGGTACTTATGCTTTCACAATGTGCGTGCGTCCGTCTGTCTGCTGGTGATCTAGCGTTTGAACGCTTCCAAATTTTCGACTTCCGTTTTCGCCATTCGACAACTTAGGGAAAACGAAAGAATGAGTTTGTTGGTCGAAAAAATCGGTGAACTACTTCCGGTTCAAAAGGTCGAAAATAATATAGGGGACCAAGTTTTTCACTATACAATTCCATGACTAAATGGCATGTGCACTGCCAAATGCTGTTCTCTCTTTGGTATTCCATACCTCCATACCTAAAGCAGAGAAAAGGCTTGTGAATTAAGTGAAAGCACGTGATGGTCTTCCACTGGTTCAAAATTATGTGGTTGATGGGACCATTATGGTTCACTGGAAACTTTCAAGGCTAAGATATGGCATGTATTATATCAAACAGCTTGAAATAACATGTCATGGTTAAATATTAACGTAAATTTGATGATAGTCGAAATTGGTTCAAATGCACCTGGTTTCGTGGAACCATTGTGGTTCATTGGAACTTTCAATGCTAAAATATGGCATGTAATATATCAAACGACTTGGAATGATATGCCATGAATGAATATAACGTAAAATAATGATAGTCCAAATTGGTTCAAAGGCACCTGGTTTCGTGGAACCATAATGGTTCATAGGAATTTTCAATGCTAAATTATAGCATGTAATATATCAAACGACTTGGAATGATGTGCCATGAATGAATATAACGTAAAATTAATGATAGTCGAAATTGGTTCAAAGGCACCTGGTTTCGTGGAACCATTACGGTTCATAGGAATTTTCAATGCTAAATTATAGCATGTAATATATCAAACTACTTGGAATGGCATGTCATGAATGAATATAACGTAAAGTTAATGATAATCGAAATTGGTTCCATGATTCGTGTTTTAATGATACCATTAAGAAACCATTGGAAACTTTCAATGCTAAGATATGGCATGTAATTACTTACGCCTTATATTATCAATAGTTAGTTTGTGTTAGGAGAATTTTAACAATAGCTAGTAGCTACTCATTCCTTCAATGTTACATGCTTACGTTGAAAAGCCTTGGCAATAGTTTATGAAGAAAGATTATTAAATAGGAATGCTTACAAATTAAAGGATTCGTATATGTTCTAATCTATAGAGAATTCCTACTTTCTCCATTTAATTTTTCAAATAGTTTTATTCAGTTTGAACTATACATTTCCCTTAGATGTACGCCTTGCTTAGCAACTAGAGGCTTCCTTAGCAACCTCATCTAATTCTTAACAACGAAAGGCTTCTTTAGAAATTAAATGCTTTTCTTTTCGTTCTCGAATGCTTTAAAATCCTATCGGTCCTGGGCTTTTCCGTTGCCTGACTTGTTATTATTATTATTGTTATTGTTTGGGGAAGCCAAACTCGGATCAAGTGTTTAGAATTGTGGCTTTCTGTAAGGTTTTGTATAAGTGTGTGTTTAAATTTAGTGTTGACAGGCTTTTGTGTAGTGAGTGTGGAATAACCCCAGTGGCAGAAAGAACGTTAGGGACAATGTGTACTCTGTTAACTCCCCAAAGGCGTTTTATTTCCTGTGCAAGATCCGTATATTTAGTGATTTTGTCAGTGTATGTCTTTTGTAAATTGTGTGTGTTGGGGATGGAGATATCAATTATGTAAGTCACTTTGTTTTGCTTATCTACTAGTGTAATGTCTGGTCTGTTTTGTCAGTGATTATAGCTTTGTCAAAATATAGTTTATGTGTGGTGTTCTCTAAGACAGTGTCGGGGATATATTTATTGTATGGAGTGTGAATGTCCCTTAGCTTGTGTATCTTAGCTAGATGTTGATGTATGATGTTGGCTACCTGGTTATGTCTGTGTAAATAATCAGTCTGCATGAGTATTTTGCAACTGGATATGGCGTCTTGGATGGTTTCCTCGCGATATGGCATTTCCTGCAAGACCCATCAGTCGAATCTTTGATAATATGTTTTCTGTAGCTTTTAGTGTTAATAACCTGGTCTTTTATGTCAATCATGGTTCCTTCAGTTTCCCTAAAGAAACTCCCTTCACTCAACCAAAAGATCGACGCTTTTTTGTCGACGTGTGGCTGGTTGAGGTCAGAAGGATGTCTACCGTGAAGTTGCTTTCCGAGCCATGATTGAAGTTTAGTGCATGTTGTAGGAATGTTATGGGTGTTCTGCACGCTGTTCAGATTCAGAGGTGTGTATTTTATATAAGCCATGCAGACTGCTTTGTGTAATGGTGATGTGTGTTGTTTAGAGTAAAAGATTTCCCTGAGGGACTGAGTCTGCTTCTGGTGTAGATCTATTATGTCAATAAGACCTCTGCCTCCCTCTGAACGAGGCAGGGCGAGTCTTTCAATAGCTGCATGTAGATGGTGCTTTCTGTGTTTTGTAAGCAGTTTACGTTGTTTCCTTTCAAGTCCGTCAAGATCTCTGTGTGTCCACTGTATGACTCCAAAGGAGTAGGAGAGGATTGGTGTGGCATAAGAATTGATGGCCTTAATTAAATTTCTGGAATTTAAATGCGTTTTAAGTATTGTCTCTCGCCTATGAATATATTGTTTAGTGAGTGCATTCTTTATGTGTTTGTGCTCCAGAAGCTTGGCTTGCTTAAATCCTAGATATCTGTAAAATCGTGATCTGGTTCATCTAATGTGAAGCCCCCTTCCCTGAGCACTCCATTTTCAATGTGAATGGTTTTGCATTTGTCCAACCCAAATTGCATGTGTATGTCTTTTAAAAAAGTTTGTGTAATGTCAAATAATTGGCGCAATTGTGTTTGTGTGGAGGCGTAGATTTTCATGTCGTCCATGTAGAGTAACTGTGAAAGCATGTAGTGGCAGCTTTTATTATGTTTAATTGTGTAGCCATAAGTTGTGCTGTTCAGTCTGTTGGAAAGTCCATTTAGTGCAAGACAAAACCAGAGTGGGCTCAGTGAGTCACCCTGGAAGATGCCCCGGTTTATCTGTATTTTGTCAGTCGTGATGGTTTCATGGATGAGTGTGAGGTGTAGTGTAGTTCTCCGATGCATTATTATTATTATTATTATTATTATTATTATTATTATTATTATTATTATGTCATCATGCCCTCCAGTAGAAGCAAATACCCAGTATTAAGAGGAAAAAAAATCATTGAGTTAGGCAGAATCCTGTTGTTTAATCATAATCCAATTCAAAATAATTGTTTGAATATGTTGAAGGTGATTAGAACATCTCGTCGAATCACACCTAATAATTGATATTCTAATTTCTGGGGAATTTCGTTCCATGATCGTATAGAGTTGAAAGGGAAAAATCTTTTCCTCCAAGTCGAAATAATATCAGCTGGTTGTAAGAGTAAACGTTTAGTTTTTCTTACATTCGGTGATGTGTTTAGCTATCTACTAATATAATTCTCTATGTCAGGTTGTGTATATGGCTGTAACGCTAATTGTTGATGATTTGAACAATGATGATTATAGCAATGATCATTATATTGTTTTTTTTTTGTTTTCTCCTCTTGTCCATGCCCGTTTCTATAGTGCCGAGCAACGATACAACCTTCATTGTTTCCAACAAATTGAAAAAAACAATGGCTCTAACGCTACAAATTTTGTAATTGAAAATTCGACCACTTCCCGACCATCAAATGATCTGAATTTTTCAGGATGGATCATATCCTGATGACACTGGATATGATCAGTGTCAATATGTAGCAGTTTTACTGTAATATTTCTAAGCGTTTTCTTGTGTTCATTTTTATTGTATGTTCACATTCAGATATTGCAAAATTTAATCAAAAAAGAGCCCGAGCAACGCCGGTAGCACAGCAGATACACATATTTCCTAAAAAATCCCTGATAAATTTTGACGATAATCTGTGTGAATGTGAATGTGAATGTTTTGGAAACCGAGGTGGTCATGATGCGATGGTTGAATGTTCGTTTCCAAGAATTACTAGGACCGATAGGTATTTGTTTTCACAATGTGCGTCCGTCCGTCCATCCGTCTGTCCGTCTGTCTGTCTGTCTGTTGGGGAGGTTTCTTATTGTCAAGGATACGTTTTTTGATGGAATGTTCCGTAGTCGTGAGCGCAACTGAAAAACTTGGGATTGCGCCTTTTTTTCTTTTCTTGCTCTGCCATTTCATGTTGTTTGGCATTGGAGAAAGAGCGAATTTCCTCTTCATATCTTGCAACCCAAACTTTCACCTCAGCCTCCCATGGAAAATAGAATGAAATGTTTTGAGTGTGGCGATACCTCCCACTTTGCTCGCGATTGTGAACGGAGACGTAACCGCAAATGGCGAATGGCCCCCGCGCCCAACAAAGCAAGCTACTGTAGTGTACAAGGCAAAAGAGCACTTGGATATGTGATAAAGAGACAGAAATGGCTGAATAGTCAAACCGTATATATTTTATTTAAACCTATATGCAATTGCTTTACCCATTTGGGTGACTTTCGGCGACAATCATGAACGTTTGGCAGTAAGTGTGCACGCAACTGAAAATCCACCCATTTGGGTGACTTTCGGTGAAAATCATAAACGTTTGGCATTAAAGTTGCACGTAACTGTAAGTCCGGCCATTTGGTGGTGCTCTAGCTTTCGAACGCTTCCGAATTTTCGACTTCCGTTTTCGCCATTCGACAACTTAGGGAAATCGGAAGACTGAGTTCGTTGGTGGAAAAAATCGGTGAAATACTTCCGGTTCAAAAGGTCAAAAATAATATAGGGGACCACGTTTTTTCACTATACAATTCCATGTATAAATGGCCTGTGCACTGCCAAATGCTGTTATATTTTTGGCATTCTGTAATATATCAAATATATAGAGAAAATGCTTATGAATTAAATGAAGACACGTGATGGTCTTCCTTGATGGTCAATATCAGTCAGAACTGGTTCAAGGGTATGTGGTTTAATGGTACCATTAAGGTACACTGGAAACTTTCAATGCTAAGCTATACCTTGTATTATATCAGACGACTTGGAATGATGTGCCATGAATAAACATAACGTAAAATTAATGATAGTCGAAATTGGTTCAAAGCACCTGGTTTCCTGGAACCATTGTGATTCATTGGAACTTTCAATGCTAAAGTATGGTTCAATGCTAAAATATAGCATGTAATAAAATATAGCATGTAATATATATCAAACAACTTGCAATGACGTGTCATGAATGAATATAACGTAAAATTAATGATAATTGAAATTGGTTCCATTATTCGTGTTTTAATGATACCATTATGAAACTATTGGAAACTTTCACTGCTAAGATATGGCATGTAAGTACTTACGCCTTATATTATCAATAGTTAGTTTGTGTTAGGAGAATTTTAACAATAGCTAGTAGCTACTCATTCCTTCAATGTTACATGCTTACGTTGAAAAGCCTTGGCAATAGTTTATGAAGAAAGATTATTAAATAGGAATGATAACAAATTAAAGGATTCGTATATGCTCTAATCTATAGAGAAATCCTATTTTCTCCATTTAACTTTTCAGATAGTTTTATTCAGTTTGAACTATACGTTTCTCTTAGAAGTACGCCTTGCTTAGCAACCAGAGGCTTCCTTTGCAACCGCATCTAATTCATAACAATGAAAGGCTTCTTTAGAAATGAAATGCTTTCCTTTTCGTTCTCGATTTCTTTAAAATCCTATCGGTCCTGGGCATTTCGGTTGCCTGACTTGTTAACAATGAGCATAAAATGATGATGCAATGACAGGACAAAGATAAAGCCGTGTTTATCGAGGAGGCTATGGAGTTACACGTGTCTCCTTTTAGCTAATAAACTGGAAAAAATTTGAGTGTTTGGAACACAAGAACAGTATAGAACCTTCCAGACGCGATGGCAGCTTCCCTTCCTCTTCCACTGTGTTGGGGATATAAGGATGCAGTTCGGTCTTGGGAGAGAGTTTACGACATAATCGATAACAAAGCATACATCAACTCGACTCTTCAAATCAAAAAGCACACTGCATTGTGTTCTTTAATAATCGTTCGAAGGATACATGTTAATTCATATATATCGAAATGCCTACTGGTGATATCGAAAAAAATGAACGAGTGTTGATCGGTCAAAGAAGACAAAAATTTATCCAGGCGTCGGAAATATCTGAACAACGGGAGCTTTCTCTACAGTAGAAAATTGTAGAATTAATAAATGGTGAAAAATAGTAAGAAAATTCCACCTTGACCATTTTCCAATTATTATTAGGACCGATAGGTGCTTATGTTTTCACAATGTGCGTCCATCCGTCCGTCCGTCTGTCTGTTGGTGCTCTAGCAGTCGAGCGCTTCCGAATTTTCGACTTCCGTTATCGCCATTCGACAACTTAGGTAAATCAGAAACTGAGTTCGTCGGTGGAAAAAAATCGGTGAACTACTTCTTGTTCAAAAGGTCACAAATAGTATAGGGGACCAAGTTTTTAACTATACAATTCCATGTACAAATGGCATGTGCACTGATCAATACTGTTCTCTCTCTTTGGCATTCAATACTAGGCTATGACATATAATATATCAAACAATTTGGAATGACGTGTCATAAATGAATATAACGAGAAATTAAAGATAACCGAAATTGGTTCAATGGTAAGTATTTTAATTATATCATTATGATACCATTGGATACTTTCAATGCTAAGATATCGGATGTAATTACTTATGCCATACATTATCAATAGTTAATTTCTGTTAGGCATTTGGTTATCAATAGATTGTAGCTAATTGCTCGACTGAACAGTACATGCTTACGTTGAAACGGTTTAGCAATAGATTATGATGATATATTGGACCCTTGCACAGAACGCTTCAACAATTGACGCTCATTTTATTATACAGGAATACTTACAAATTAAAGGGCTCTCACATGTTCAAATATATAATTACTACTCTTTCCATTTAACTTTTCAGGTACATGTACTTTTATTCATTTTGAACTTCACATTTCTTTTAGAAGTACGCCTTGCCGTAACAAGCAGTGATTTTCTTATCAACCTCATCTAACCCTAACAATTAAAGTCTTCTTTAGTAAACAAACGTTTTTTTATCCTCAAAATCCTTAAAATCCTATCGGTCCTAGGCATTTCGGTTGCCTGACTTGTTATAATAGTACCTGCCATTTAATAGTGAAGATAGTCCTGGCTTGCGAACAAGGAGCCGAGCTTTAACCTATGCTCATACGGCATGTTTGATAGCGACAGCTTCCATGTCCGCGGTAGCTTAGTGGTTAGAGCGTCGGGGCGTATACCCGGAGGTCCCTGGTTCGAGTCCAGGCTGTGGAATTTTCGTTACTATTTTTCACCATTTATTAATTAATATCGGAGGTAATGGCGTGGAAAAAACCCTCCTTGACCATTTTCCAATTATTATTATAATTGTAGAATTACTGAAAATCATTGTGAGTTATTATGTAACTTCTTTATGTTATTCTGTTTACCTACAACTGTAATTATCTCGGGCAACGCCGGATGCCTTTACGAAATGTTATTTATTCAACATCTGCTAAATTAAACTCAAATTTCTCAATTGAAAAATGTAATAAAAAATTGTAAAATGTAAACTCAAATTTTAGATAGTGCATTATAAATAAAAATGATTAAGCCATAAAAAAATTGAAAAGTTGTCCGTCAATTTTGACGGGCATATCAGCTAGTTTATGTTTAAAAAGGCTTTAACTAGCTTTTTGACCTTAATCATTGTTATCAACGATAATAAGGTAAGTATCTTATATTCATTACATGTATGCGTAATAGAACATTTATTTGGGAAGTTAAAGGCAGCACGAATGATATTGTTATAGGCAACTTTTAACCTCTCCTGAGTATAAGTTATTTTGGGTAAGATCTTTCCCTTCAAAATGGTGATCATTTCTCTTCAGGTTAAGGTACATCGTAATCTCTGCACAAGATATATCTTAATTTATTATATATACCAATAACGTATTCAACATGTGTATTAAATTTCAAGTCATGATCATAAAATATTCCCAATATGGGTTTGGGTCAATCTTGATACATTCCTGTCAATAGAAAATACAGCCGTTTTCTTATGCTGGGTGCCCACTTAGCGCGACGATAGCGCGACGGTAGCGCGATTCTATCGCTTTGTGAAGCACGCATGCGCAGAGTGACGTCACGAGGGCGATTCTGTGGCGCATCTAAGGCGATTGAAAAGCTCTGCATGCCAGAGCTTTTCGATCGCGCGACTCCATCGCACCCAATCAGAAAACAGTTTCGAATCACGTGGCACATGCAATCATGGCAGCACCTACTTCGAGATGGTCGGATATCGCTACGGAAAATTTGATTGAAGATATTAAGTAATATGCAATTCTGTATGCACGAAATATCCAATTCTAATTTTGGAAGCACGAAATCTTGAAGTGGGAAACGAAATGATCGCGTAGATAGCGCATGCGCATTCAGTCACGCGGCCGTCGCGCCAAGTGGGCACCGAGAAGCGAATTGATCGCCTGGCGTTTGTTGCGCATGCGCATATGACTCAAAGCGATAGGATCGCGCTATCGTCGCGCTAAGTGGGCACCCAGCATTAATTTCCATGCCTTGCACTTGAAACCACTCTTGAAGCATCTTCAAATCATCATTAATATCCATATTGACCTCATCGGATGATTGTTCCTTATATGTTTTCGTGAGGACAATATCATCCACGAAGGCTATGAGCTTAAATTTCAGGTTGAGATCAAATGCTGGCGCTAATAGAGTAGCAAACAGAATAGTGCTGATAGCCGATCCCTGGGGAATACCGCGCCCAGAAGGAAGTTGGTAGAGTTGGTTTTCAACAGCAATGCTTTTTCATCTAGTGAAATAAATTTACGATCTGTAAATAAATTCTCTATAAGTTTCATAGTATGGACAGATATACCTAAAGCTCGTAATTCAATAAAAAGTTGTTCGTGACGTACGGTATTAAAAGCCTCCTCGATGTCTATGCATACAATGATAAAACGTGTTTGTATTCCACAGCTTCACTGGCTTCTAATTGAATAGACAGAAGCATATCTTGAGCCGAAGAATTTGGCCGACCACCATATTGCTGTACGGGCATTTTTTCCCACAAATAACTAGACATGGACCGAAAAATAACTTTCTCAATTATTTTATAGACTGTAGGTACCGAAGCAATAGGTCTAAAATTCTTAAAATCATTTTCATCACCAGTTTTAAAAATTGGTTTAATTCATGTTGTTTAAATGGTTTTGGTATTTGTCCTGAGGTCCAAATTTTGCGTATAAGATGGCCCAACAGCCAATTTCCATGGTCTCCCCAATATTTCACCGCCCTATATTCCAAACTATCATCATTCTTATTGTACTTCAATCTAACAAGCCTCTTTGTCCAAAGGGTCTCCTGGATAACATTAGCAGGTAATTTCCAATTAACTTCATTATATCGTGGACTGGGAACCGGTGGAGGAAGAGGGGTGGGTATCAAGGGGCTTATCAATCCATTTTAAGTATGGAATCACTTGTTCCTTTTTAACAAGGGGACCGCACGGACATGTAATCACGGATTTGGTTGAAATTTTAGGAGGTCAATCTACAACATTAATATATCTTCTGCGTAAAAGGATTTGACTCAATGGTCTTTCGTTTCGGAGAAAAAAATAAAATATTTTACGTTTATTATTGTAGACCAGATAAGCCAAATAGGAAGATAGATATACAACTTAGCAGCGGTAGCGCAGTGGTTAACATCAGGTTCTGCGGATTTACTAGGTCGAGTTCGATTCCTGTAGTATTGAAATTTTTTTCCATTTTTTTTTCTCTTTTTTTTTCTCATTTTTTTCCATTTTTTCCCATCCCCCCCCCATTTTTTTGTGTTTTTCGCCATTATTATTTGTTTGCACTTTGCATAATAACATTCACATACTTAAGCAACGTCACAGGTAAAAAATGCAAAATGTGTTGTACAATATTTTCACGGACGGTCATTGCCGTGACGTGTGAAATAAAAAAAACTAAAAAGATCTATACGCACTATCGATGGTCTATGCGCTATCGTCTCCGCCACATCACGGATCGCCGACGACCATCCGTGAAAATATTGTACAACGCATTTTGCATTTTTTTTTTTTTTTTTTTTACCTGTGACGTTGCTTAGGTATGTTAATGTTATTATGCAAAGTGTAAACAAATAATAAATGCGAAAAACACAAAAAAATGGAAAAATAATGAAAAAAAATTTCAATATTACAAGATCGAACCCGCACCAGTAAATCCGCAGGACCTGACGTTAACCGCTGTTAAGTTGTATACGTTTCTTCCCACTTGACTTATCTGGCACTACAATAATAAACGCAAAATGTATTGTTTTTTTCTCCTAAACGAAAGGCCATTGAGTCAAATCCTTTTACACAGAATGTATATTAATGTTGTAGATTGACCTTCTAAAATTTCAACCAATCCGTGATTACATATCCGTGTGGTCCCCTTGTAAGTTCAATCTTGCTATTAAGACGATATAATAAGGACTGGGGAGTTACTATTATATACAGGGTGTTTCAAAATTATGTACAATAAATTTAGTGACATATTCTTCAGGTGAAAAGAAGACGAAAATGTTCTATAGCACTTTGTCTGGAAACGATTTATTTACGCGATACAGCCAACTAAACTCGTGGCTCCAAATTACAGGAATTGTTCAAAGTGCCCGCCACCAGCTCGCACGCACGCTTGGCTCGTTGCATGAGCGACCGTCTGATGTCATGGAAGAGTTCGTCGCCAGCATTACGAACGGTTTGGCATGCATTTTCAATTCGTTGTCGCAGATCCATAATGTTAGGAACTTCTGTGCTGTAGACGATCGTTTTCACATGACCCCAAAGAAAAAAGTTCAAGGGATTAAGGTCGGGTGATCTTGCAGGCCAGGCTACCGGTCCACCTCGACCTATCCACCGATTCGTGTATGCAGCATTAAGGTGTGCTCGCACAACATGGCTGAAATGTGCTGGAGCGCCATCATGCATGAACCGCAATGCATTCTGCAGAAACAAAAGTTACGTTCGCCCAGTCAATCGTGGCGGCAACACATAAGGGCCAATTAAGTTATTTCCGACAATTCTACACCAAATGTTCACGGAGAAACGCTCTTGATGCGCTCGAGCTCTGGTAACATGCGGGTTAGCATCTGCCCAATGGTGCTGGTTGTGAGAATTTACGATTCTTGTCCGGGTGAAGGTTGCTTCGTCCGTGAAAAGTATCTGGCTGAGACAACTAGGGTCTGCAGCATGACGACGTTGTAACCATTGGCAAAATCGTTGTCGGTGTGGATAGTCCGTTGGGTTCAGTGCCTGAACCAGTTGCAGGTGGTATGGATGCAAAAGCTGACGGTGAAGAATGCGCCAAACAGATGAGTGCGGAATGTGTACCATGGAAGAAATACGACGGGTGCTTGTCTGTGGTTCATCATTTATGATGTCAATTATCACATCCTCCTCATCCGGAGAATGTGCTACAGGCCGCCCTTGTCCTGTTTGACGGCCAAAGGAACCACGCTCCCTCAAATGTCTGTCGACAGATACAAATGTTCGGTTATTTGGCAAACGTCTATTCGGAAAGCGTTCTTGGTAGAGTCTTCTTGCTTCCACAGCATTTCCGTCCGCAAGACCATACATTAGGTGCATGTCAGTGTATTCTGCACTGGAATACGTGTACATGACTTTTTTTATGTAAATCGTAATGCGTATGTCAAAGCACGCAAACCTTCTGAAATTGATATTCCTAGTGGATGTACAGTAGTGAAACTACAGTAATGGAAACAACCGTACACAACTAATGGAACAACCCTAAAGTAGGTTTAAATGGAACAAACCACTCAACCTAGTGTTGGGTCGAAACGCTGGAAATGCTAAAATATCGTCCGCTAACTACCGTGCTTCCCTACTGTATGATATTGGATTACTCGCAAACAAATCGTTTCCAGACAAAGTGCTATAGAACATTTTCGTCTTCTTTTGACCTGAAGAATATGTCACTAAATTTATTGTACATAATTTTGAAACACCCTGTATATAATAATGACTGGGGAGTTATTATTACATGGGAGTAATATAAGACACTACAGTGACCTTTTAGTCTAGGGAAAAGGATATTCCCAATCTTAAAACTAATGTTAATGTTATAGTGATCACATTTGGCAATTGATCTAATTGTCCAATGTCGTGGGTAGAATATTTGATCAATTGTCGATTTTGTTTTTGGAGTAACCCGCGTCGGGACACTAATTGCAGGATTCAACTGAAAGAGCTCAGCTATGTTCAGTAAAGCTTGTCGTGCGATGGAGGTGCGTGCAAAATCAATATTGAAATAACCCAGAACTAAATGATAAATATTAAAATCTATTTGATGTATTAAATTCACCAGATCCTGGACATCAATATAGTTGGGACATATATAGTTAATATTCTAACTTTCGTTGACATTAGGCTACATTCCACCAAAATATAGTCTAGACCCGCTAGTGGTTTACTAACTAGTACATGTGCCTCGATGTTATCTCTAATTAAAAGAGCAACACCCCCTCCTCTAGTTGGTCGGTCGGTTCTTTAAAGCATGTAATTATTCGGACATATATCAAAAGAGCTGCAATCATGTTTCCACGAGGGCACAAACTTGTGTTTTGGTTGATCTTAGCCATAATTCAATATCATCTACCTTATTAAGGAGTGAACGTACATTGGCATATGCAATCGAGATAGTTTCACTGTTACGTGGCCCCTTTATGTCAAATCTAGTTGTTAGTTGTTGACGGGGAAGACCTCGCATAAGTAGGGCCACGATGAGTATTCTCCATTAATATCCTCCAAGGGACACTCTATCCTCGGAATTGGCATCTGTTAGGCCTTTCGGCCACGTTATCTCCTGCCATTTTGGCTTGTCACTTTCGCTGATCCGTAAAAAGAAGTAATGAGAGAGGTTTTAGTCTTCCACTTACCACACTCACTTTTCTCTTTCTCTTCTTCACTTTTATATATCATCTGCATTAATTTCTTTCAAATGTTTTTCTTTTCTAAATAATGACTGAATGTTAGGTTAGGTTAGGTTAGGGGTTGTAATAATGATAATTAAAAAAATATGAACTCCAATTTAATTAGAATAAATAAAAATAAATAATAAAAACACTTGAATAAAGATTACCCGATGTGGAGGAATACAAGGATATTTATTTTATTTTTATTTATTCTAATTAAATTGGAGTTCATATTTTTTAATTTATGTTATTCATTTTTCTTTAATGTCATTCAACTGGAATGAATAAATTGTTTGTTTGTGATTCTTTGACTTTTTCATTTTCAGTAAAAGAGGAACGAACTCTTGAATGAATCAAGAGATAAACTCTAAAAGAAAGCTTAGAGCTATCCATTTATTTATATTTCTTGGATTTCTGCCACTGTCTCCAGGATAAACAGGACATCTACGTTCCTGATAAATTACGTCGTCAGTAAAGAAAACGATTTTAGGATTTTGCATTTCGAAAATCACATATGCGAAATATATTGCGGTAAGTTTCTTAATAAACTGAAGCATATATATTATGTAGATTTTTAATAAGCTTTTAATACACAATTTAAAACACAGAAAAAGACTATTGAGACAAATACGGCTTTTGTAAAACAAGAACAAATGCAAGTATTTATTTGTAGTTAAGAAAAAACTTTTCTCGTTGAGGCCTCCGGCATTTCAAGGATGCTCCACATCTTCGGGTTTTTTGCAGGTCCACTCGCAAACGAGACCTTCCGCACACTCGCCGATTCGATAGACGATGAGGTCGCCTGGACGAAGACACTTCTCACCTTCCTCTGCGAAATATATATGAAAATAATCAAGATAAATAAGAACATTAAATATTAAATAAAAATAAATAAATAACAAGAAACTAATACCCTAAGAAAGCTATAAGAAAGAAGCGGAAGCTCTGAGTTTCTTAAAAACGGAGTAAAAGTGCATAAAAAAGTGGAAGATAACATAGAGGTAAAAGGGTAAGAGGTAAGGTAAGGTAAAAGTGAGAGAGAAAAATGGGCATAAAAGTTGGAGATAAAATGAAGATTTTAAAAAATGGAGGAAAAATGTTGGACATAAAGAGTAAAAAAACTTAGTAAATGCTGAAAAATTTCTCCCACTGTTCATCCTCTGTTCATTTTTATCGGGTTTTTTTATGCCCCCATTGTAGCCAAGATTTCTATCGGAAATTTCATTTTCTCGAATATAGTAGTTAGAAAATCGAAAATAACTGCATATTTTTCGTTTCTCCTCATTTTTGATCGAATGACATATCATATGTTATGTACATGTACAAGCATGCACGTACACACATTTGAAAAATGTTGATATTTAGGATCATGCGACCAATACCATTTATTCGTACAGATCTTCATAACTCCGTCCTCATAAGGAGATTCTGGTCCAAAACCGCACTGTAATGTACTGTAGATCTAGCTAGAGGAATCTGCAAACCAAACTTGACACTGATGGTCACAACGTTTTTAATAATCAAATACTACATATTTGTAAAATTAGAAAAGATGTTCAAACTATTGACCATGAGCAGCAAAGCATGCCTCGCAGCCTCTTCTCATTGAATTCCTGACACTGCCAAAAATCCCTGCAGTATCACATGGTCACTTGCAGCCACAATTCGCGCTACTACTGTAGCTGCTTTTCCGAATCCACAGGAGTATCCGAAACCATATTCTTCAGGTATCCTCACAAGAACTATAAAAGCGTATGGATGATGGTTTGACAATTTTTTTGTGTATCAAGGATTCATTTGCAACCCCCAGTATATTGGCCAAATATATTCAGAACTAGACCGCTTACCCGGTTATATTTACTAATTGTGTGGAGGCCTTCTCTCTCGGTAGTTGCGACTCTATGGAATTGGAACTTAACTAAAAATCAACACTAAAGATTTTTCAGTTTATTTAATTCACAACAATGACTGAGTATTGTCTTACCACAACAATCCCTGGCTTTGGATTGTTGTAACTTCCTTTGTTGGCTTTAGTCAGACCACGGTATAAGAAGAAAAGGTAATCCGACGAACAATGGCAGCATTGTTAGGAGAAGATTACAATCTTGTCCGTAGTTCGCGAGGTATTTCGCAGAGGGCGCTGTTGCAAGGGAGGCCGTTTTTCTCCTTATGTCTGTAAGGAAATTGCTCGTTTTCTTCTGTATATTTACGTAATTGTTGATTTTAAGGTTTAATTTATTTTTTTAGAAATTCAATTAGAAGAATAAATAGCATTTGAAATAAAACATGTAGGCCTTCTTGCCTTATAATTATTTGTCATTCAAATGAATGAGAAGCCGATGAGTGAATATTAATTTTATAAATTTCATTAACTTTCAAATCGTGTCGTATTATTATTCTAACATTATTATTAAGAAATTTCATAGTGAACCTACAATTTATAAATCATTGTATTTGATTAATCGTGAAGAAAAATTGTCAATGAAAATTAAAAATATATCGTGAAATTAAGTGACTCGCATATTGATTTTTAGAATAAAATTTATTATGTGGAATAGTGTTTTCGGAGTTATTTTTCTTTCTATAGTTGTGTCCACAGTTTTTGGCTTGATTCCATTGTTTATTAAACATATTGAAAGGAGTAATTTTAATCATATTAAGTTTTATAAATTATTTTTATATTACATTTGAAGTATTAATAATTTGAAGTAAATGAAATTGAAGTTCTTGTGGGGTTGAAATCCAATATTAAAGGTGAGGAATGATTTTTGCTGAAGCTTGTAAAATTCCAAAAACAAAATTCTACAAGTTTCAGTAACAATCATTCCTCACTTTTAATATTGGATTTCAAAAACAAAAAATTCAATTCAAAAACATTACACTGGCATTGGTGAAAACAATTATTTATTTATATATTGAATTTTATTTACTTAAATTAAAACTATAAAGGAGATTTACGTGTTTATTACATACAAGTTACTTATTAAAAAAATTTAGCTCTGTTCTTTTGTTCCATTGCAAGTTTTTTTACATCATCAATTACTGCCGCATTCTCAGCAACACATAATAGTGTAACAATTCGGCTACTACATCTTTTTTATGTTTTTCGCAAGGGAATGAAAGTGGAGCACTTTCTAATGTTTTGGCAATAGCGATTTCGTAAGCATATTCTTTCTCTGCAGCAGTTAACATGTAGAAAATATTTACTTTCGGATGAATAAGGTGGCCTCAGGTTTTCAGATTAACTAGAGCTGCCTCCTTATGCTCTGAAAATACACCTTCAGATGAAAAAGCATGTCTACAAACCTCACAAGAATTAATTTTTGCCATTTATTTGCAAACAAAACCTGGAACAATAAATTATACAGTCTATAGAGCTTATTCATCCGAGGCTAACGAGAAATACAAGGCCCTGCCGCGAAAAGTCACCTGACCATAGCAGTCCGACCAACAATCAAACTTTTATTGTTTTCAACAAACGAAAAAATACTGATTGTTAAAAACCAAGATGGAAACAATGAAGGTTACATTGTTACTCGGACTTTTATGATCAGGTGACTTTCCCGCATCCAGGCCTGTCTTTCTAGTTGGCTTTGTTATTCATCAGAGTGACGTCGTTCCGCAGCAACCAATCACAGCGTGAAACTGGTATACAACATCGTGGCAGCAGCTTCAGCTGCCAATCAACGGCGGAGCTGAAGCTGCTGCCGCCATATTGTAAGGCTCATGAATAAGCTCTATAATTGGTGCTTCATAGCAATCATGGCTATGATCGTAGCAGATGACATATTTCAGCTTCCCACTCTGTCGTGGCTATCACTCTATCCAGCTTTGATTTTAATTTCTCAATCAAAAACGATTTTCTGGAAGGATCCTTGGTACAAAACATTTCTTTCCCAATTTCAATCACTACAAAAAATGCAAGAAAATACCATCACATAAATAAATAAATGCATGTAAATAAATGAATAACAAACAAGTGTAAGGAATGCGAGATCAAGAGAAAGGCTATATAGAGGGTGTTGCAGATATCTACAGGGCAGTATAATGGGAAGCCTACCCGCTCAATTGCAGGGGCCAGCTCGGTCGACTGGCAGAATGGAGGGAGATGAAGGAAGCCTGCAACAACCATCAGTTTCCACAGTCGGGGAGGGAGGTGGGGTGAACGTCAAAACTGTCATGTTTCTGTCGTTCTTGTTCCCTTCATTTGTAAAATTACCCAATTATCATTTGATGTCGAGCCGGCCCCTGCAATCGAGCGGGTAGGCTACCCGTTATACTGCCCTGTAGTTATCTGCAACACAGGAGCCGGCTCGACATCAAATGATAATAATACGAAGCAGATATGTGTTTGAAGGCGTGTGATGCTATTTTAAATAATTTACATGTCATTGTCATGCAACATTCCTTGATTTATGAGGGGTATCCCTAAAGTTTTGATAACATTGCGTATATGCGCAATAGAAGAGAGGAGGTCAGTCCACTTGTCCACAAGAAATATTTGTTTTTCATATATGTATACATTTCAGTCACCAAGTGACCTTCATGCCTTTAAAAAGCTACTATAAAGGCATATTTCTTAAACCAGATTATTAAAATTACTTTACTACTCGATTATATTAATTATAAGTTCAGTTGCTTAATTTAGTGAATGCATTGGTTGGGCAACTTTGGTTTAGGACTCTTAATTTAGAATAGAGTGGCACCAGGGCCGTTTCCAGGACTTTTTGTATCATATCTTTGTATCAAAGGGAAGGTTTTGTATCATATCTTTTATCTTTAATGGACCACTAATAATTAGAGGGGCCTCTGCTAAACCGCAGCCGATCGCAACAGTTCGTATGAATTTTTAAACTTCTCCTTTAAAATTTCTTTATTTATAAAAATGTTTGTTTTTGTCCTTTTTTTCGTCTTAATAACGAGTTTTCTAATAACAAAAAAACGACACTTACTTACAGATAGCATGATTGTTACAAAATAAACAGATGACGACTACGATAATCTGTCGCCGCACCATTTCGCTCCCGTGTCGTCACCCTCAGCCACTTCTCTTTCATTCGCGCAATTTTCACCAACAATCGTCCCCTCTTTTCTCCTAAGTTCGTTACAATATTCTTAATAACATAACGTGACATGGGAAAAATATTCTAATTTCGTGGATTTGAGTCCGTTTCATAAACTTAAAAAGCACATCGTAAATTAGCTTGATCACCTGCATGGTTCGTGTGACGATCTTTACTTCGGGTGGCATTTAAGAAATATCAATTAATATACATGCTAATATGATGTAACTTCTTAAAAAGCACATTATCCGGTGATATTATTTCCATTAATAAAATTACAGATTGTAAAACGAACCACTAAAACCCGTATTCAGAATGAGCGCTTGCTTAAGACCATTGTTGAATACTAATTCCATATTACCAATGACGTATATTAAAGATAGACTCCGAATCCTATTGTTGTAACTTGAAGCAAATTGGGAAGCTCCATGCCCAGAACTGTCATGGCCGAAAGTGAGTGAAGATGATGCAAAACACATGCTAAACACAAGAGTAGCTGATTAATAATTCTTTCACACGCCGATCACGGAGTGATAAGTTTATCTTTTCGTTTCCTTTGTATTTGAAATATTTTATTATATTTTATAAACAATTTTTCGATCATGGTTTCAATTTCAATTTCGTTTCGATTGTCTTTCAGTTACGTATTTTCATTTTAGTTACGTATTTTTGCTTTATTTTTGTGGAAAATGATTCCTGATCCTTTTTCTTGTCTGTTTGTACAGTTGTACGCTGTTTAACTTTGAGGAATGGTTTTGAATTAATTATTCCTCAGGCCCAAAATTTTCAAAAACAAAGCAGCCAGACAGCTAATTACTCCACGGCTCACTCCTGCCCAGAACTATCATGGCTCAATTTGCTTCACTTTTTGCCGCTGTTAACAATAGGATTCGGAGTCTATCTTTAATATACGTCATTGCATATTACTGAATTTCTACTCAACAATGGTTTGAGGAAGAGCATTACTGCTCATTCTGAATACGATTTTTAATGTTTCGACGTTATTAATCTCATTAATACAGAACCTAGCTTGAATACATAACTTTTAAAATGAGCATAAAACTTAATGAAATTAAACAGGCTTACCTAAACTGTTGTTGAAAATAACGTCAGTTTTACAAAGTGACCATTGCTTTCCACCGTCTGTCGCTTGGGAATCTGGCCTCCCTGTGCGGAGCGCCGCCACACGCCAACGGAAGTAACCACGGACAAGATTGTCACATGGCCACGTGGTATCGTCGTACTACCTTTCCTTCTTATACCGTGAGTCAGACAGACGAAGAGAATTAGTATGCCAAAATATGCAGTGGCTACGTTCACGGCTACCGTGAAGGCATAACGGCTCACGACACTGAGGAGTGATGTCACACGTTATTGCCGGAAGTTGTTTCGCAGCACGTTTCTTGTTGCGGACGGCCGTAGCGGTGAACGAATATACATGTATTGTGTAAATGTTCAACTGGAAAAATATGTTCAATAAGAAGAAGTTTCAAGTCGTATCAAGAGTTGGAGAGTTTTATAAATGAACGGCAACAAAAAACATTTGTTCAACTTTGGAAATCGCATTCTGTTTGCTAAATTATATACAGGGTCTTTATAATTAAAGTTCCAGTTTGACATGGCCATAAAAAAACTACTGGACCAAAAGCTATAATACTTGGTAATATTATACAAGAGGGCATGGGAAGTTCATACCCACCAAAAAAAAAAAATTAGTTCAAAAGTCACCACCAGCATGGAATGGCGCTCTACAATATTCGTATACGAAATTAGACACGAAGACACAGGTTAACAAGTCTTTAATCGTTACTAAAGTTACATGTTGAATGTGGCCTCCACCATTTACTGAAAGCAGGTTACACCTGTGTCTTCGTGTCTAATTTCGTATAAGAATATTGCATAGAGCGCCATTCCATGCTGGTGGTGACCTTTTGAACTAATTTTTTTTTTTTAGTGGGTATGAACTTCCCATGCCCTCTTGTATAATATTACCAAGTATTATAGCTTTTGGGCCAGTAGTTTTTTTTTATGGTCATGTCAAAATGGAACTTTAATTATAACGACCCAGTATATAATAAATAAAGTTGTCATTATTTTTCCAAGATTTATAGTATTTAATTTTCAATATTTGGGCTGGTTTCGTTTATTGGAAATTTGGCGTCGACTACTAAGGTCATTTTGCGCCTTTATACAGGGTGATTCAGAATTCATTTGACAAACTTCTAAGGGAGGTGGTATGGGTGATTCTAAGCAAAAAAGTTCATATGAACATGGGTCCGAATTTGAATACTAACTGAGATATGAAAAGAAATAAACAACCAAGATCAACAAGTATTCCAACTAGTAGTTTCCGAGTTACGCATTCAAAATCTTAACAGTGCTCACATGCGATTACTAATCAGCACGTGTTACGATGTTGAGTGAGTAACTCGGAAACTACTCGTTGAAATTCGATCAAATTTTAACGGTATACACAGTCTTATGTACCCTAGTATTCTTCTAATATTCATTATCCTAGGCGTTGCAGAACATGAGTTATTAACTTGTTGATCTTGGTGATGGCATGTTTATTTCTTTTCATATCTCAGTTAGTATTCCTCGCATTACCATTCAACATCTCGGGGAGTCAATGCCAAGAAGAATCGCCGCACTATTGAAGGCAAAAGTGTGATGAAGTGACCATAATAATTTGGCCACTCAATGTAGAGTAAATGCAATCATGATACATTACAAAACAGAATTTATTTACAAAACTAAATACCATAAATTGAAAAAAATAATAATAATAAAATCAACTATAATTTTGTTATTACTATTCTTCATCACTTGAAGATTTTCCCTTGTCTTCAGTGCCATCCATATTAGAAACGCAACAATTTTTGAATCCTTTAACCACAGATTAAAACTGATGTGTTTTTTTTCTGTGCCTTTAACAATAGATTCATTGGAAATGCCATTCCTTTCAATCTTGATCCAACAAATATTTTGTATATGGCCGTCTCAGATTATCCTTGAAAGGCTTGTTTACCGAGACATCTAACCTAACCTAACCTAACCAAACCAAACCACTTCTGTCGTCTAGGCATACACATTAAGATCCCTGCTTTAATATTAATCGCAAGTACGAAATAGTGCCCCCAGTCAATGCAAAACAGGAAATAAAATTAAAGTAGTTACAGAAACCAGATCAAAAACAAGGTTTGGTCTACCTGATGTTAAAAAATACGTGTACATTTGATACATTATTAAACCAGATTACACAATAGACGTTGTCCTGTTATTCAGCTGCAGTAAATTTAATTGTTCTATTTACTACGTGCGCATAGAACACTTGCACGATCTTAGTATTAATTCATTGTTATAACTTCTGACTATTCATGCATTTGTCACCTGATCAAGGTGAATCACTACTTTCTAGTCGTTATTTCTTTAGATCTGATTAATTAGACAGTTACATTTCGCGTCAACAAAATGGCGCCGATCCCAAAAAAAAATTTTTTTCCTCGCAAGAGAATTTAACTCCAGATCACTTTTTTCTATCATTTTTCTGAAAAAATATCTCGGGATGTATTCGGGTAAATGCGTTAATAAAGTAGAGAATCAACCCATATTTTAGTTAATAGCAATAAAATAAAATTTACAACCTCGTGCGTTGGGAAAGCAGTGATATCCTCAGAACCGATTTGCCTTCTGGATGTGGTTAAAACGTCGTTATCAGATGATGCGATAAAACATTCATCATTATCGAGTGTTCTGGAGTTGCACTGTTCGTTCAAAATGTTTATAATATCAATCAAATGAATACGCCGTATAAATTTCGATGCTGCCATGTTTTGTTTACAGTCAACCGTTGACAACGAGACCCCTGAAGCGGCCAGTCCATTGATGAAAATGGGTGGGAAGGGAGAGAGAAAGAGGAATTG
>JAHWFO010026064.1:0-10603 GCA_023313115.1 Rhysida immarginata
TTTTTTTGATCCGATGTGTGGTTCTCGAGATATTTCAATGTCTTCAGATAAATTGAACACCCTGTATAGATAGTCTACATATAATTTGTGTAAAAATGTGCAATGAAGTTAAACGAAACTGTAAGTTTACTTAAATATATATTTCTGCATCTTAAAATTTATGTAAATATTAATCTAACAGTTTAAATGAACCAACATTTAACATTTTTATATTTTAAATGAATTTTTGTTTTAAGGTGCGTTGCAAAAAAATATAAGAACACCACTGGTTTGCTAGATAACATTTATTCAAAACAATTTTTGTTTGGAAAAATGATAACTGTTATGTCACATGTCTAACATAAGAAAAATAAATAAACAAATGCATCGATTTCGTATTGCAAAAAAAAAAATTATAAAAAACTATGGTTACTCCCGTTGCAAAATTATAAGAACAACCCTCTCAAGTTGAGTGTACGTGTTCTGGATTTACATATTTAAACTCATAATGTGTCATGGATATTAAAAACGAAACAATTATCGGCAATTCGTATGTTTCGTAAAAAACCCTTAACAGAACATGAAAGAGGACAAATAACAGCATACAAAGACCAAGGATTGTCGATGAGAGCGATTGTGAAAATGTTGAGACGCTCGGTGACAGTGGTGTCAAATTTTCAAAAGTTTGGTAAGCTGTACAATACGAAGAAGGCAACAGGGCGACCACGGAAGATCAACCCCAGGCAGCTGCTCAACATTGCCCGCAAGCTGAATGCGCGTGGAACATCACTACAGAAGTTAGCCAGTGATCCAAACATTCAAGTTTACAAGCCCCACACAGTCCCGTGCCATCCGTCGGACAACCAGTCTTCATTACAGAAAGAGTAAAGTGTGGCCACGACTTCAAGCGCACTACAAGAACAAGACGCCGAACTGGGCAAGGGAACATTTCAACTGGGGCAATCAGTGGCGTCAAGTTGTGTTCAGCGATGAAAAAAAATTTAATTTAGATGGACCGGACGGATTTTCCTGCTACTGGCATGACGTGAGAAAGCCGGAACAATTCTTTTCGAAGCGACAACGAGGAGGTGGCTCAGTGATGGTTTGAGGTGGATTTGGCTATAATGGCAAAACAAAAACTTGCTTTTCCCACTGGGCGAATAATTACCAGAGATTACTAGGTACTGCTTCATGAACACTTGTTGCCGTTTGGGGAACGAATTGGAGGACCTTTTTGGACCTTTCAACAAGATAGTACTTCCATGCATGTGGCAAAGTCGACTTGGGAACGGTTTTTAGACAACCGTGTGCATACGATGGATTGGTCTGCATGGTCTCCAGACATTAATTCTAAGGAAAACATATGGGGTATTCTCTGTAGGCGTGTATACGAAAATGGAAAGCAGTTTAGCAATATTGCAGACCTGAAGACGTTCATCATTGCTGCATGGGAGGAAATCAATGAGACTGTGTGCTGCAAAAACTAATAGACAACCTGCCTACACGGCTATTCAAGTTAGCACTCCACAAAGAAGATTTTATTGGGTACTGAGAGGGGTGTTCTTATAATTTTTTAACGGGAGTAACCGTAGTCTTTTATAAGTAATTTATTTATGTACATGCAAAACGAAATCGATGCATTTGTTTATTTGTTTTTCTTATGTTAGACGTGTGACATAGCAGTTATCAATTTTCCAAACAAAAATTATGCTTTTAATAAATGTTATCTAGCAAATCAGTGGTGTTCTTATATTTTTGCAACGCACCATATCTGCGATTAAATCAGTCAACTTCCGCTGAAAAAGGTCTATAGACGATTTCACGGTAACGCGATAATGAGACGCGTGCATGCGCAAAAGAACTTCCTGAGGGCAAGAAAATTAAAAACGGCTGCACAAACGGCGAAATGCCACTGCTAGGACGGGTTTTTTTTTTTAATTTTTGAGTAAAAAATAAAAATAATAATGGCAAAAATATTTTTATTCTTTAAATGTATTATTAAATACTATTTTTGTACTAAACTAGTTATTATCTCATCTTGAAAAATTTGTAATCGTGCACATATCCTGCATCAGTATGCTTAACGGCTCTATCAAATTGCCTTATGGAACTATACCGTCTGTTTCAAAGTCCCCGAACGCAAGAGATTACTTTCCCTGCATAACGTACTGTTGTGCAGGTATGCTGAAGGGCTGGTAGACAGGAGCCACTGTCTCTCAACCTCTTTTTTCAATTATTGGATGCTCCCAGTCGTTACGAATCCCGCTATTTATTTATTTTACGTAAATGCAAATACGCAAATACCTATGAGAGTGAAATAAGAGGTTAAAGTAAAAAATACTAGAAGTTTTATTTATAAAACCTACGATATACGTTAATAGCCCGATACTAACTGAGCGAGCAGCCTCGCGAGTCAGATGCTCGGCCGGTCAGGACGTGCCTCGCCCGAGCCATGTCGAGTCGGTTTTTGTCGATGCTCAAAAGCACCTCAGAACGAATGCCTCGCGCACTCAAGACGGTTCTAATCAGTGAGTATTTCATAACGTACCCAATGATCAGAAAAACTACTATCTGGACAGTTCTTCTTCAGGTACAGAGGGTAGATCATCGCTTGAGTGATGATCTTGGCGCCTATTCCTACGAGGGAATTTTTTTGCCATCCAAGTACGAGATGAAGTAGCAGCCGGGACCGACAACTTTACGTTCCCTCCGAAGCACGAGGTACAAAGATAGTAGTCACTGGTAGGGGTCCAGCCAGTGGCAATTCCGCCAGCTGCTGGGCATCCAAGGCACCATGTTACTTCGATGCTGAGCCCCATAAACTACCTCACCCAACAACAAGTCCTTCAAACCAGATCCCGCATATTGGTACTGGGACGGACTCTCCTTCCAATATCATCCCACACATGTTCAGTGATGGAGAGGTCCAGAGAGCTTGCTGGCCACAGGAGGACCTCAACATGCTGTAGGCAGTCCATAGATACATGTACTGCGTGTGGGCGTGCGTATCAATGTCCCAGTGTGCTGTGCCAAAAGGAGTGTGACGTGCGGACGCAGAATATCTGTGAATCTGAACGCATATCCGATGGCTCTCCACACCCTGATGCCAGGAGTAACGCCTGAATGTCTCTCCACAGGAGTAACGCCTGAATGTCTCTCCACAGGAGTAACGCCTGAATGTCTCTCCACAGGAGTAACGCCTGAATGTCTCCTCTACAATGTCTCTCCTTAATGTCTCTCCTGATCTTGGGCCCCCTTCCTTGACGCCGCCATACGCGAAAACTATTGTCAACGGAGGTCATGGAGAAGTGGGACTCATCACTAAACATTATGCGACACCATTGGTCCTCTGTCCATGCCTCTCGGTAAGGCACCACTCTAAACGCAGGCGTAGGTGTTGTGGTGCTAATGGCAACCGACGCATGGGGCGGCAGGACCCCAATCCGGCGGATGGGAGTCGTCGAGACTCTGTGCGTGAATTCACGGGGTGTTGTAGAGTCTCCAGTATATGTTCGTGGAAGGCGGTTGCCGATGCCATGGGTTTCTTTAATGCTTGGAGCATCATACGACGGTCCTCCCTTGGGGTGATGTTTGTTGGTTGACCCGAACCTCCACGACGTACATGGGTGCCCTCATGTACCCATTGCTTCCAGCATGGGGCCACATGCCTGGCAATTGACCGATTTCAGCTCCGCCCTCTCGCAGGGCATCATGGGAACATGGCGGCTTTCTAGGGGAAAACATGCGCTTCTATTCTGCCGCTGCTACTTTATCATAGATGATATTTCTACATACAGTTTGTGTTTTCAAATGAGTTCACTTGCAGAGCTACATGATTTTTCTGTTTCCATTGGTAATGAAGTTTTAGAAAAGCACAATTTATCGGGAAGGAGATGTTTGGAAAGAGGGTTTTCATACTTCTGTGGGAGTTACATTCATGATATCATAATAACAAATATAGATTTAAATAATTTTGTAAAAATCACTGCAAAATGCTGGCAGTCACAGCGAAAAAATGAAAAGCCACATGATATCAAACTTAATTGTTAACGAGAGCAGAAATTAATTATTGAAGAAGCTTGCTGCAGTTGCACTTCTGGGTGAGTTTTATACTAAGGAAACAATTTTATATATTCAAAGTCAGTATTTAAATTTTCGTGATCATTTTTAGAATAATTGGTTCATGTGCACATGTATGTGCTCTGTTTTATACATTGGAATCTTTGATTCGTCATGGATATAAAGATGTGCCAGAGCAACTATCATGCACTAGTCTCCCTATGCAGTGGGGTAAACCAAGAGGTATGCTATACATAAATTTACTTTGTTTTTAACAGTTGTTTTTTAAATTAAGTGCTTTGTACATGAGAATATCTGATGTTGCCTTTAAGTATGATATTTAGTCTCATTATTTTTTGATTTAGGTAATACCATTGAACCGCAACCGGTGATGCAACATGTGCAACATTCTGTCAGATCAACTTTGAACGGCAAGAAACGAAGAAAGGCAGATCAGTCAGGTTCTCTGTACCATGCCCGGAAAAAAACATGTAAGCACACCATTTGATGATAGTTTTTTTAATAGTAGCGTTTGTATTATATGCATTTAATAAATTAACGACAACTTATTTTAACATTATCATTTTTATCAGGCTGAAAGTTTTCAAGAAGAGGCTGAAGAATCTTTCAAAAGCTTTCTTCAAGGCCATTTTCCCAACATCCCCATGTCGTACCTACTTCAGCCGAAAGCATCTGAGGTTGATACATTATATGGAAAAGCACAATTATTTTCACCGATATCAAATCAAATGGAGAATTATATCTTGCCGATTCAGAGCATTAACTCTAATGAAACTTGTTCATTTGTGCCACTGCCACTAGCACCAAGCATCTCTTTTAAAGAAGTTGTTGTTGATAATATATTTTATAAAAATAATATAGTGTTAAATTTAGATGCTGCCAAGTCACTTGCTAAGGACACATGCAAGCAGACACTATCACAACAGTGGCACCAAGAAAGAGCCAAAAGAATTTGTGCTTCATCATTTGGTTTGGTTTTACAGAGACATCGGCGGAACACCATCACTGAAATATACCTTAAAAACTTGTTTCAATCTAAAAATATCGACCATGTCCCAAGTATCGCTCATGGTAAAAAATGTGAAAATTTAGCAAAAAAAGAATTTTTAAAAAGAAACCCTACTTTTCATTTGCATGAACTTGGACTGATAGTAAATCCTGCATTCCCTTTCCTAGGTGCAACTCCAGATGGGTTAGTTTGTACTAATCGAGGGTTAGAGCTTATTGAAATTAATGCTCCTTACAAATTTAGAAATGAAAAAATTTCAAGTGCAATACAACAAGGTTTTTATTTGAAACAACATGGAGAAAACATAGTTTTAGATCCTTCTCATGTGTATTACTCACAGGTTCAAGGACAGATGTTGATTTCAGGATTAAAACTATGCAATTTTATAGTTTTTACCAATGTAGACTTTGTTTGTATTCCCATTAAATTTGACAATAATTATTCAAAACAAATGTTAACAACATTACAAGATGTTTATTTTAATCATTGTTTATCATACTTAGAAAAATAAACAAAATACTGAACTGAAGTGTATGTTAATTTAAATTGTACAAGTTAATGTGATTTATTTGAAACTGAAAAATTTGCAAGTATGCAACAAATTGTCCATATCTGATTAATGCTTCCTAGCATAGCTAAAGGTATAACATCTGTTAAGATTCTGAAAATTTTGATCCGTCGAATGCTTCTTTCTACCTGTATTCGATGTCTGGCAATGTTTTTGGTTTTTATTACTTCGGTTTCTTCCATCTGTCGATTACTTGAAAGAAATGGAGGAATTACTAAAGCCATTCCTAACGGTTCTAAAATTTGTTTAATAGTAAAGCCTTTATCAGCCATCACTTCATCCACATCTAGTAATTCATTCAATTCTATTTTTTTTTTAATTACGTTTAATAAACCACTCTGCCGTGTAATCTCTTTATCGCTAATAGAACCATCAAATAATTGTGAAATAAAAATAATTCCTCCATTTGGATCTACACCAACAAGTCCTTTCAAAGTATTCATGCTTTTATAAGTTGAGTATGTCTGGGATTGTAACCTTAGGTCAGATGACTTTTCTATTTTCATTTCAGTCCCATCTAGTATCACAATAACATTAGGAAATCTTTCTCTATATTCAGCTGACATATTTTCTACAATAACATCTCTGTGCGGCCAAATTTGCAAAGCACCAAGTCTAAGATAAAGATACTTAACCCAAATCTTAAATAGGCGACACAAACCAGCAGCACTTTTAGAAAATCTTTCTGCAAGATTCTCAAAATCTAAATTATGTCTCAGCTTACCAAAGTAAAAAAAAAAAAGAAACTGATCTTCAAGAGAAAGATAACTACAGGATACATTTTCGTATTTTATCAAATCTGACGGTTCACCAGGTACCAAAATTTTTAGAAAACATGTGAATAACTTGTAAGAACAAAGTCTAGACCAGTAATTCAATGATGAATCACTGTTTAAAAATTTGGCTGCCGTGAATGGTATTACCAACGTCTGCAGTTTCACATTTTCTAGTTTGAGTTTTTCATTTTCAAAAACAAATCTGTTTAATTTTTCTACAGTTTCCTCATTCTTTTCTTTCAACGCAGTATACGCACGACAAATCTCATCAACATTTTCATGACTATATGGGCAAACAGCACAGTTGCCTAATATTGGAGCTGATTGGTCACTGACAGTAATCACTGGCGATGAATCTTCGTGTGTTGTGATTAAGGAAGATTCATATTCTAAATAAAAATAGAAAATAAATGGCGTGTTACACATAAAAAAGCATTTCTTTTGTATGCATTCCAAGTTAAACACAAATTATAATAACGCAAACTTTCATTTGTGCACATACCTTTTTGTAAGCGCATTTCTTGAAACTTTAATCGTCTGTTACTTCTAGCACTAGACTGTTGTCTAGCACTCTCCGAAATTTTAATGTCAGCTGATGACTTCGGTAAATACTGACTTGGTATAGCTCCTTTTTTTTAAATTTCTTATGGTAGTTATAACCTATTTAAAAATAAAACTGCACTTATTAAAACACTTTCTAAATGGACAACTTGTCATTGAACTTGTATAATTAAAAAATTATCATTAAGACTGTATTAAATATGCAAATGACAAAACATGAATGACTTACCATCCAACGTGCGATAATCGTCTTCAATGAAATGCTTACAGCAGACAAGAGAGCATTTTGCTGGCGGTTTTTCATTTTTAATTTTATTACCCATTCTTTGCACTTTTGTTTATCAGAAGGAAAAGTATGGAATCGAACATCATCTCGTCCAGCAGTGCTGTGGCATCCAAACACACAGCAATAACGCACCATTGCTTATCGAACAGTAGTCTATGCAGTAACAGGTTAGTAACGTGATGCTGTTTTCCCCGACTGAGACGCCATGTTCCCATAGTTCATTGCAAAAGTGGGCAGAGCTGAAATCGGTCAATTCCACGATACGACCAACCAGCCTCAAGCTGCGGCCCCAGTCAGATGCTGTCAATTGGTGGATAGGATGTCTAACACGTCTGCGAGGCGTCGCAGATGCTTTATACAATACAGTAATAATCTCTGAACGGCTTGCGTAACTGTCGGTGAGCGTTCTAGACATTACAGATTCTTGTGAATCTAATCATTTACTCACACATCAATGGTATGCATGTGTACCGAAATAGGGTAATATTGGGCCACTTCTTCTGCGCGCTTCACTTTTTTTTTGTCAGCCAGTGTAGTTTATGGTTCGCATTATTCCCAGCGAAGTCACTCACGAAGAGTGTACTGCAAGGAAATTCAAAATTTTATGCACTTTATGACAAAGTTAATTTTTTAAATCGTAATAAGATAAATTAAAAAGAAATTAACTAGAAGAAAATTTTATAATAAAATATCTGTTGAAGTTTATTTAAAATGTATTCATTCATCTAATCAAAGGTAAAAGGTAGAAAAATTCATCAGTGAAATGCCTAGCCAGGATAGGGGCCCGATGGACGTTTCTGATTGGCTCGCTTTCTATAAACATCTCGGATAGTCTCAAATTGCGCTTATTGGCCCTTTGTACTTATTTAAAAAAACGCTTCCTCCTTTCTGTATCTGTATTTACACCGATGAATGCACATAAATAATACTTGTGGAAAAGTGTTTTCTCCTTTTACTTTTGTTTATTACATTAGTTTCTGGTGAACCTTCTTAACTCCATTCATCTAATAATTTAAAATTTTTAACCTTTCAGATTTTCATCCCTTGAGCACACTTGACAAGAACATAGAAGGTAAGGCCAGTGTGTCCTACAGGGTGTTTACAAAAGTGTACAAACGTTTAGGGGTGGCAGAGAAAATTATTTTGAATATATTTTGCCAATAAAATGGATTGTCTGAATTATCACCCATACAACAACGCTTAACGGTTATCTGAGACTTCTTCACAATATTGTCTCTCTCTTAAATGTATTTCCAGAAAACTGAGAATTTAGAAACTTGATACTGTTTATCACATCCTCTTTACTAACCAACTACTATTTGTTTGTAAAATTACAAAAGGTGTTCAGACGGTTGACCATGATCAACAATGCATGCCTCACAGCGTCTTCTTAGATGTCCCTAGAGGAAGAAATCTTAAGGATTTGGGGCTCATGTTAAACAGTTTAAACACCGTTAGTAATTTTACATACGTGTAAAATCTGTTTATTAAAAACGTTGTGACCATTAGTATCAATTTTTTTAATTTCGCCGCTTTCTGAATATACATTAAACGCGAGAGACAATACAGGGTATATGTAAACCCCTGTCATCAAAAACTTCTGGCGGTGATTCTCCACAGCGATATAAAAACAAAAGTTCATATAAACATGGCTCGGAACCCTTTGTGAGATTTCCATAATTATAAGTGAAGTTTCAGCAGTTGGCTCTGTACTCTTTGGAAGCTACAAATGCCAGCTACAGAGTAGAAAAAACAGTTGCTGAAACTTCAATTTTAATTGCGGAAATCTCATAAACGGTTCGTTATACGAACCATATTTATATGAAATTTTGTTTTCATCTCACTGTGGGGAATCATCGCCAGAAGTTTGTAATAGGGGCTTAGATACACCTTGTATAATGAGCAAGATTCAGTCAGCCATTGTATTATGATGTTTGACAATTTTTTTTTTGTATTAAGGTTTATTTACGATCTCCAGTTTATTTGCAAAATAAATTCAAAATAAGATCCTCTACCATCCCTAAAAGTTTAAACACAGAGTTCGTGAATGCCCTTGTATCTATCTTCTACAGTCCTGGACGAAATTACAGGACCAGCCACAATGTTAAATAAAAGATCAACAATTAATAAACGAGACTGACGCTGCTTGGAACTTGTTTAAATATTTGTGACCACGACGATGCATGTTTAATATCTATAAATTTTCCTTGTTGTCGTGTGTACAAGTTGCAACAATAAAGTTGCGTGTGCCAATATATACTCGTGCTTCAACTGCACGCATTCATTAGTTGACGTTCCAATATTAAGTTCTGTTTATAACTTGCATAAATATCTACGGAAACTTAAAAGTCGATAAAGGAAGTGTATTATGATGATGCACTATCTCGTGGACGTATTTCTGAATGGTTCCCTAGATTTCGTGATGACAAGGAAAAGCTGAATGTCGACGAACACACTGGATGTCTGAAGACTGAACGAGAAAGTGAGAGAACTTTTGTTAAGTGATCGGTGAATGGATCTGAAAATGACGGAAGAAATCTTAAACATTAACCGAGAAACAATTCGCCTGTTATTGACACACGATTTGGGCAAAAGGAAACTGTGTGCTCGGTTTGTGCCACATTTCTTAGCAGATAAGAAAATAGGAAACCGGGTGGATGCTTGCACGGTATTCATCGTGGCCGCAGATGCCAGCCCGAACTTTCTGGATTCAACTTTTTGGATTGGTGCTATCAATATGACCCCGAAACAAAACGAAGGAGCATGGAATGGCGATCCCCAGCATCCCCGCGAAAACAAAAATTCCCGTTTCAAAAGTCAGGAACAAAAGTAATGCTCATCACTTTCTATGACAGCACTGACATTATCCGTGAGGAGTTTTTTTTTGGCTGGACAAGAAGGGAGATTTTGCAGCATCTGATTAAGTGAATCCATCGAGTACGGCCACAATTTCATGCAAAAGTGAGTTGGTTCTTACTGCACGATAATGCCTGATACACACACAGCAGTGATTGTGAAGGAGGTCTTAGCCAGTAACGGAAATGTGAAGCTTTATCACCTCCCTATTCCCCAGATTTGTCTTCACCAGACTTATTCCTGGAAAGACTTATTCCTCTTCCCAAAGGTGAAAACAAGTCTGAAAAAAACACAGATTTGAGAATCTAGAGGACATGAAAAGAACGTTCGGTACACCTGAACTTAAAGGGTTTAAGACAGGGGACTTTAAAGCACGCTTCCAAAACTTGTAAGAACGCTGCAATAAGTGTGTAACCTCTGAAGGTAAAACTTAGAAAAATATTACAGCTTTTTTCGATGAATAAAACGTAATTTTCGATCATTAAAAT
>JAHWFO010026070.1:0-10710 GCA_023313115.1 Rhysida immarginata
TTTTAATTAATGGGGGTATCAAAATGTCTACTAGCGTCTCTGTATGGTCGTTAGCCATACATCCACACGGAAACCAAGACAGATTTAATTTTACATGACCCCAACGAGAAAATTTTTTAACAATGCCAATTATTTAGCCTAACCTTCCAGGTGATATCTGGAAAAAAAATTTATATGGAGTAGAGGCATAGCCTAAGAATAACCCTGTTATTTACATCTAGAGCTTTAGAGGTTAGGGAGGTTAGGCAGCGCCCTGGTGACAGATTTCAGAAAACCACTTGTCCCCAGTTCTCGTGCTGTTAAAACGGGTCTGGAGTAATAAAGGAGGTCATGGTTCAGCTTAGTACAGTTCATAGAAAAGTCAAAAGATGGCGCTTCATTAGATGATTTTTAAAAGGCACTCATATATAACAATAGCAAAGCATTGCTGGGCCTGCTAGTTATGAAATATGAATTTGATGAAGTTTCTTGATTTCACCACATAACCAATATATCTACAGTCTAGATAACAATTATTGATGAAAGACAAAAAAAGTCAGATTATTATTATTTAATACCAAACAAAAAAGTTTATAAACGTGATATCAAGATATGGGATCTTTTTTACCTAATAACGTAAGAACCCTCTCTGCCAAACTCTTCATATCCTGATTCTGGGGCTGTTTTTTTCCCTGGAAACGATGAGTTATCTACTTATATCAAAAATTCTAATTCTGCACAATCTAGTATACAGGGTGTAAATTTTAAGTTGACAAAGCAGAATAACTCGAAAAATAAGCTTCACACGAAAAAATGCGTAGAATCCAAAGTTGATTATTTTCGAGGGGGCATCTGCTGGTGCTAAAATTAGCCCACCCCCCCCGGCCCCTGGGGGTGGGGCGGGGGGCAACTTTAAAATTTCAAATGGGAACCCCTATTTTTTATTGCAGATTCAGGTCCTACATAAAAAACTACGTACATTTTGTCTGAAACATTTTTTTTATTTTTGGTAGATGGCGCTGTAATTCAAGAAAATCCATTTTCTCATTTTTGCGTGGAAATAACTAATTTATTATTCATTTCGATTCCTACATTGTTTTAACTACAATGTAATTTGAAGACATTTCGTCAACAAACAAATAACGTAAACATTGGCATTTTTTTCAGAATGTTTACATTTTAAATTCTGATCTTTAGAAGAAAAGATTGTAATTTTTCAACTGTTTTTGTGAGTGTACAACGCCGTATTGCTTTTGAATTTACATTATTAATTATCTTTCTGTGGAAGAAAAAATTGAGATGGTGTACATTTATGGAGAAAGTGGGAGAAATTTTGATAATGCAGTCGCGCTTTATGCTCAGCGTTTTCCTGGCCAAACGCGATCACGGTCTTCTTTTGTTCGAGTTATTAAACAATTTACTGCGGAAGGTAGTGTGAACCAGAAAAAAAGAACCCGTGCAGCTACTGTTTGTGGAGAAAACAATCAAGTGTCAGTCCTAGCTGCTGTGGCTCATAATCCACATGCGAGCACAAGAGAAATATCAAGGCAATCAGGAATTTCACATATGAGTGTTTGGAAAATGCTGAAGCTCCACAAATTTCATCCATATCATGTATCTATGCATCAGGAACTACATGGCAATGACCACCAAAACCGTCTAACGTTTTGTCACTGGGCACTTCAGCAGATGCAAACAAACCAACATTTTTTTGCACGAGTTCTTTTCTCCGATGAGTCAACATTCACAAACCACGGGGAAGTTAATCGACATAACATGCATTACTGGAGTGAACAGAACCCACACTGGATTCGAGAAGTCAACCATCAGCGACCTTGGTCAATTAATGTTTGGTGTGGGATAATTGGCGATAAACTTATCGGTCCATATTTTATAGACGGTAATTTGAATGGCAACAAATATCGTAACCTACTTGAAAATGAACTACCAGATCTACTTGAAGACCTGAGTATTGAACTTCGACAACACATGTGGTTTCAACATGATGGTTGTCCAGCGCATTATTCATTAGTAGCGCGCGAAGTACTACATCGACTTTACCATGGTCGCTGGATCGGCAGGGAAGGTCCTGTGAATTGGCCAGCCAGATCGCCTGACCTTACATCGCCAGATTTTTTCTTATGGGGTTACCTCAAAGATATCGTTTATAAGGAAACGCCAACCACTCGCGAAAACATGATTCAAAGAATAAGAGATGCTTGCGCTGCAATTACACCAGACATGTTATCAAGATGTGTTCAGGAATTTACAAAACGAGTCAATAAATGCATCGAAGTTGGAGGTCATCAATTTGAACATTTAATTTCATAAAACGGCGAGATGCAAGGGATTTAAGGACAACAAGCAGGCCGAAAGTGAGAGGCGAGGGGACTCACTGGAAATACAAGCACCCCGAAATTCATTTACTTGCAAGTATTTGCAAATAAGAAAAAATAAAACGAAAACAATCGGTCCTTTTAAGGACCACCAAATCTTAAACGGGAATAACTTCATCTTTACACAGTCTTTTACTTTTTTACTCTGTTAGTTAATGAGTTCACTCGTTAGTACGTAGGATGTTCGGTTAGTTAGTTAGCTAATCAGTTGATTTGTTTGATAATTATAAAGTTGTGTGGCCTCATGACCACGAAACAAAACAAAATTATCCTAATCCGCGGCAAAAAATAATAAAATAATAACTTTGCGGCAAAATTTACGAAGTAAATAAGTATTTTTTATTTCTCCGTAACCATTTCCACGCAAAAATGAGAAAATGGATTTTCTTGAATTACAGCGCCATCTACCAAAAATAAAAAAAAATGTTTCAGACAAAATGTACGTAGTTTTTTATGTAGGACCTGAATCTGCAATAAAAAATAGGGGTTCCCATTTGAAATTTTAAAGTTGCCCCCCGCCTCACCCCCAGGGGCCGGGGGGGGTGGGCTAATTTTAGCACCAGCAGATGCCCCCTCGAAAATAATCAACTTTGGATTATACGCATTTTTTCGTGTGAAGCTTATTTTTCGAGTTATTCTGCTTTGTCAACTTAAAATTTACACCCTGTATGTTGAAATTGCTCAATTACCATATTACTAAAATAATAATAAGTATTATAATTATTGAAGCAATAGCTTCTTTTGATTCTTCTCAAAATACAGGGTGATTCAGTCAATTTCTGACCATTTCAGTACTATGATTTATTGACCCATTAATGTTTACAAACTTAGCATTTCAGTATGATATTTTAGGCAGTTCGGAGTTTTTATTCCCGTGGAAAAGTCTTGATGATATGCTCAATGTGGCCACCAAGAACATTTTGAACTGCTCGCAGCCGAATGATAACTCTATCCAGGATTTCTGCATCCACAAGGTGCAGCAGTCGATGATGCTTTGTCGCAGCTGGTCTAGGGTTCTTGGTGCTGTAGTGAACACACTGTCTTTAAGAAACTCCCAGAGATAAAAATCACATGGGTTTAGGTCAGGACTCGTAGGGGGCCAAAGAAAGCCACCCCGGAATCGATCTGGAAACCTGTTTGAAATGACACGATTTCCGAATTTCTGATTGAGAAAGTCTAGCACTTCATTAGTGGTGTGAGGCCTAGCCCCATTCTGTTGAAACCATTGATCTCGAAGCGGTATACGCCTCCTTCGCAGCTCGGGGATGAAGGTTTCCAACATATTAAGGTAAGCCTGTGACGTTACGGTGCCCTCAAAAAAGAACGGACCAATGATGCCTCTTTTGAAAATCGCGTACCAAGCCATAACCTTTCGTGGATCTCATGAGGGTACTAGGAACCCCAAAAACGAACGTTGTGTTTATTAACGTCACCTGACAGATGGAAGAAGGCCTTATCTGACACCCACAGGTTGTCCACAATGTCCTGATTGGCTTCCATTTCTGCTCCAAACTCCATCGCAAATTGTTGTCGCTTCTGTCTTCCAGTGTCTGTTAACTCCTGATAAACATGGATCTTATACGGGACCAGGTGTAATCCTTTCTCAAAATTCGCCACGTTGTGGTATACGACAGCCCTTCTTCAATGGATAGGCGGCGAACAGATTTTTTGGTAGGGGAATCGACCAACCTTGTGCGAACATTTTCGACAACTTTGGCCGTTCGAACACGAGCTTCGCTCCCGCCTTTTTTCTTGCCTTTAACACATCCAGTGGCACGAAATTGCTTGACAAAATCCATGATTGCTTGCCTGCCTGGTGTGTCTCGACACTTATACTCCTTCCGGAACTTTCTTCGCATGGTTACAGGTGATTTTGTCTCGAAATACCATTCGACAACCTTGCATTTCTGCTCTGCTGATAAAGCGGGCGCCATTTTTCAACAATACGATTTTCATGCAGCACCGTTGCAACAATACAAACTCCAACTATTTAGAAATTCGATATGGCACTCATATTCTTTCAAATGTTTATCCCTAATGCACGTCATTCGAGTGAAATGGTCAGAAATTGACTGAATCACCCTGTATGTTAATTTTAGATTGCTGTATATATCTTAAATTTTGATTTAATAATCACAATAATATCATTTATATGAGAGTGTATCTTTTTTCTTTTTAAAGAGTATCTGTATGTTTCTTAATTGCATATTCATTGAATTTTAATCAACATTGTGTTTTTCATTATCAGGTAAAGAAAAGCAACATACTACTGGCCAATCTCGTTAAAATGGCAAACAATGAAAAATACACAGCCGATAAGAGACTGGCTTCTATTCAAATCCTATACAGATGAGCTATTGGAATTCATTTCTATGCCCGTAGTTTGCTTAATATTAAGCATTTTGCCACGTGACCAGATACAATGCCTTTAAAGGGGGAGGGGTGCAAAAAAGCAATCATGCCCCGGATAAACAATGTCCATATATATGGCTCGAGCCGATATGATAAATTTTATTCCTAATGTAACTTCATATAAATTCGGAGATGTTTAAGTCCGACGAATCAGCAGTCCAAAAAACTGGACCACCTCTCATCAATCCAGCGATCATTGTAATCGAGATTTAATTCAGTAAGGATCGATATATACTTAAATCTATTCATTTTGCTATCCACAATAATGAGTGACCCAGAGAATGCCACAAAAACATTCCCCAGACCATGTAAGTGCCTTTGCCAGCTTTTTGCCTTCCACAAATGGTTAAATCCTATACAGATGAGCTACTGGAATTCGTTTCTTTGCTCATGGTTTGCTTATTATTAAGCATTTTGGAACATCTCCAGATACAATGCCCTCAAAAAAAAAAAAAAAAAAAGTGAAATTGTTCTTATGCAGTGAAACCATTCAGTAATGGCACAGTGAAGCTTCGCTTCTCCTTGGCATTTTAATATTTCTCCAACAAAGTTTTTCCAATAAAACAATTGTACAGGGTTGTGCATAACCTTTTGCTAGGGATCTGGAAAATAAACAAAACTAAGTGGAATGTTTTGCGGTTGATAATCAAAAAGTACGTTTATTTCTGCTTTTATCACATCAA
Source organism: Rhysida immarginata (assembly GCA_023313115.1). Lineage (NCBI taxonomy): Eukaryota > Metazoa > Arthropoda > Chilopoda > Scolopendromorpha > Scolopendridae > Rhysida > Rhysida immarginata. The sequence goes on from JAHWFO010026070.1 coordinate 5,471, forward strand.
TATTTAGTGTGGCCACCACCTGCTTCTCGAACAGCACGCATCCGTTTCGGGTAGGAGCGGAGGAGTTTCTCAAACAAAACAGTATCGTACTCCATGTCCTTCAGCACAGATGTCAGGTGTCCCATTAGAAGGTCTCGAGAATACCGATTTTTACCACGTTCTTGAATCATTAAAGATTCCACTGCGTCTTTTAACACGACTCCAAAATGTTCAGCAAAGTTTAGGTCAGGGGATGCACCGGGCCATTCGTTTGATAAAAGACGCACCTGCTTCCATTGCCTCTCGATATGCATTTGCATGAACTCTATCCATGAAACGCTGCTCTTCACTGTCATTTATTAAACCAGCCATATTTGTTTGATACCAATAGACGCACAATGAACTACTCTCTGCCGAAGCGTCATAAGAGTGTGCTACAACGCTGCGGTTTAAGTCGCAGCCCCCTAGCAAAAGGTTATGCACAACCCCGTATGACGAGGTCTGATTTTGTGCAACAATATTTTGGAAAAAGTGCACATTACATGTTAACATTTCAGTATTATTTAATGAAGTATACGTTTTTGAGTGTCCTCCAAAATTCTATAGAACATGTCACCGACTCGATAAGATGACTCTGCTTTTGTAGGATGAATTGTAAAACTTAAATTTCTCCACTTTATATAGTACAATGATACCTCAACTTACGAGTTTAATTCGTTCCATGGCCAAGCTCGTAACTCAATTTTAAATAAAAGTGAGTAAAAAGGGAAGTAAATTTCCAGTAACATTAGCTTTCTTAGATTTATTTATTTATTTATTTTTAACACAAAAAAGATAATTATATCAAATCAAATCAATTTTCCCCATTGAAAGTAACGGAAATGTCCTTAATCAGTTCCATCCTCCCAAAACACACCTCAATTTTTTGTTGTATGCTTTTAAATATCATGTAAAATACAGTACACAGTACGTATAATAAAACATATTAAAACAAATGAACTGGTTTTATTTATTTAGTACAGTACAATTACTTACGGTAGCTATTACTCATTGTCATCGTACTGATTTTTGCCCTTTTCACCACGCTTTCCTTACTTTCCCCAGGGAGTTTCATTAAAAACTTGTCCAGGGAAGCATGTTTCTTCCTCCCTTTCAGAATGTTTATCCTGCACAAAAAGCACACAATGTCACGGAAATGCTTTCACCACGAGATAAACCCGTGGTGGCACATGATGTCAACGAGTGAGATGCTGAATACTTTGTAGATGTTGTGGCAATCGCTATGTCAGTAGCTGAAGCTCACTCATAACTGGGATTTTTGCTCGCAAGTCAAAACAGAAAATTGACTGAGTGGCGGCTCATAACTCGAAAGACTCGTACATTGGTGCACTCTAGGGTTGTGATGTATTTGAAATACTTAGTATTTGAAAGTATTTGAGAGTATTTGATTGTATTTCGTATTTTGTATTTCAAATACAATTTTTTTACAGTATTTGGTACAGTATTTCCAAATACACTTTCAAAGTATTTTGTATTTCAAATACTTTTTTTCAATTTTAAATGACTATTCCTCCCCTCAAATTGTTGTTGGACCAGTTGATTTTCCCAATCAGCAGTACTGCCAATCAGAACAACTCCCACTCCAAATGGGGGATCATGAGATTCCGATTCCCAACCAAAAAAACCCTCTGTTGATTTCATTGCAGTTGGTTAATTCGTTCATTGCTTGAATACTGCTTGCGGTTGTGCTTTGCCCGGCAAAGTTTGCCGTGCGAAGGCAGGGTTGCCAGGTTGGGCGATTTATCGCAATTTGGGCTACTTTTTTGTTCAAAATTTGAACTTCAAATTGCGACTAAAATTTCAAATTTGCGATTTTTGGGCGATTTTTTTTGTGCGAATTTTGTGACGATTTTTGGGCGAAATTATTGTCCAATAACAAAAAAAAAACTGGTTTTAGACAATTATTAAAACGAGGACTAATGGAAGACCAAAGGCGGGATTAGGTCATATTGTTCTTTTGCTGGATAGAGTAGCCAATCCGTTTTCGAAATTTGGCGCTGGCCTCCCATTGGTGCTTTATTCGCAATTGGGTATATATAAGCCAGTGTTGCCAAGTTAGGGGATTAAAAGGCAGCCGGCATCGACACCATTACTAACAGTGCTCTCAAGAATTTGCCTCCCAGTGTTATCTGCAAGGTTATGAATGACTGCTGGCTTAGCGGCCATTTCCCTAGTGCCTGGAAGGACTCAGTCATCATCACCATTCCTAAACCTGGACTGGATCCTGCTCTTTCCACAAGTTATAGGCCCATTAGCTTCTTGCCCATGCTTTCCAAGGTCTTTGAGTGCATTATACTCAAGAGGTTCAACGAGTACTGCGAGGCAAACAACCTCATTCGTAGTGAGCAATTTGACTTCCGTCCAGGTCACTCTTGTCAGCTTCAGTTATGGAGGCTCGTTGCTGATTTAAGCGGTCCTCTCAACCTCTCTATGTTTGGTGGTCTCGTTTTCCTCGATGTCCAAAAGGCCTTTGACCAAGTCTGGCATGATGGGCTCATGTACAAAATGATTACCTACGGGTTCCCTGACGATCTAATTGCTCTGGTTCGCTCCTTCCTGTCAAAGAGGACTTTTCGTGTTAAGGTTGGGGACTGCTTGTCTGAACCCTGTGATGTAAATGCTGGTGTACCCCAAGGCTCTGTCTTGGGGCCAGCCTTATTCAACTTCCTTATCCATGAGTTTGCAAAGTGTAATCTTTACTTATTTGCTGACGACGGGTCCATCATGAGCTGGGCACGAAACCCAGCACATGTCATCACTCGACTTCAAAAAACTTTACATCAATGCAAGAGCTGGTTCACTAAGTGGCGATTAAAGCTGAATGTCAAAAAGTGCAAGGTCATGTTTATCACTCGCAAATGCAAAAACCCTCCAAAGCCCCTCTTCTTATTTGGCAAGAAACTTGAGTGGGTAAAAAGCTACAAATATCTTGGTGTCATGATCGACTCCAAACTAAATTGGAATGACCAAGTCCAGTACGCGCTCAACAAAGCAAAGAAAGCGAGGTGCAGTTTGATTGCACTTCTGAGGTGAAACAGCACTCTTGGTGTGGATAACTAACTCTTGAAATACAAGGTTGTGAATCGTACTATTTTACTTCATGGGATGCTGCTTGGGCTTCTATTTGCAAATCTAGGTGGAAGGATCTCCAGACCTTCCAAAATATTGCTCTCCGGTCCATTGCCCAACTTGACAGAAGAGTTGCCAACAACCACTCTATCTATGAGAATTTGGGGATGACCCACATAGGCACCTTTGTCCAGACTCTTATGAAGAACATGCTACCCAAGATGGAGAATCATGAAAACACCCTGGTTTCTGGTATCCTGGACCACCCACTCGTTGTTAAGGGTCCCCTCCGGTTTCAAGACCCCGCCATATCCTGGATGTCTGCTTTGATGACGTTAACAAGGCCGTCTTCCCCAACTATTGGATCTTTTAGATCCTGCTGCTTTTTGGGGACTCTATTCGTCAATCTACAATCCGACTCTCGTCCTTTCTTGGGACTTATTCTCTGGAGGACTAAAGAGGTTCATCAGGCTTCTCTCCCAGTTCAGTGTACCTCCTCTGTTCGAGTTAGGGGATTTCCAACATATTCACATTCACACAGAATATAGTCAAAATGTATTTTTATGAAATGTTTGGATCTGCTGTGTTACCAAATAAGCTAAGTGATAACCCTGGCGTGACTCTTTGTTTTTTGATTAAATTTATTATATTGGGCAACACCGGGTGCCTCTGCAAAAATTGATAGTTTTTAGAACTTACCATTTTCTTGAAAATCTTTAAAAATGATCAGTAACTGGAGATAATGGAGAATTAGCAAACTAATGAGAAAGTCAAAAGAGATTCTGGAAGTAGTCTCTTCGCTAGGGCGACAGTTGACGACATTACCTATAACAATGCGTTAATCAACTGAACTCTTCAAATCAATAAGCATACTATATTATGGTCTATAATAATCATTCGAAGAATTCATGTTATTTCATATCTATCGAAATGCAAATCCGGGCTTCAGAAACACCTGAACAATGGGAGCTTTGTCTACAATAGGAAATTGCAGAATTCCAGTTTGAGTTATTATTTAACTTCTTGAGTTTCTTCTGTTTACCTACAACTGGATATATCCTGGGCAATGCCGGGTCCCTTTGCTTGGACGACAATTGACGAAAAACCAAAGCATAAATCAACTCGACTCTTAAAACCAACAAGCATCTTGTGTTATGCTCTAATATAGATGTTCGAAGGACACATGTTAATTCATATGTATAGAAATACCACTGGAGAAATGAATGAGTATTGGTCAGAGAACACAAAAAGTTATCCAGGTGTCGGACATATTTGAACAACAGGAGCTTCGTTTACAGCAGGAAATTGTAGAACTACTGAAAGTCAACTTGAGTTATTTACCTTATTGAGGTTGTTCTGTTTACCTACAACTGTAATTATCCCAGGCAACGTCGGGTGCCTTTGCTAGTAAGTAATAACCAAGGACCTAAGGACTCTTAAGATCCGATAAGATCAAAATTTCTAGGTTGCCCCAATGGATCCTATAAGAGTTGGGATGATTACAGTATTCTTTTCCCATAAGTATTCCACAGTGTCTGTAAATTTTGATACTTTGTTATCTTCTCTCACTCCCTGCCTTCAATCCTCTTAGCGTTTGCCTGGTGGTAGAAAGATGTACCAGCTACCCAAGAATTTCGTCACAAGTGAAATTACCGACCGTAAGTGGATGAAAAAAAAATAAAGTATAAATCAATACAGTATTCCTCTTGTACAAATATTGCATCCAAATTTCTGTGGGACCAGTAGTTCCTTGTGATATTTAGCAAAATAGAATTTCTGAAGTATGTTATATCTCGAAAATAGTGAGTCAAATGGAATCAAAACATTTTAATAGAACACAGAAAATCAATAAAATTTTGCATTGACCCATGGTCATCAGAATCCGACAAATACTATTGAAAAATCATAATTATCGATAATTGATAGTCAATATCTGTATAAGGCAGCGATACCGATGAGGCTTATACAGGTTGTTTACAAACTTTAAGTGCTGATCTGTCAGACCAAGGCGAACAAGCTTTATGTAGGAAGTTATGTCTGAAAATGTAACCAGCCACCGCGAGAGGGCAATGTTCACAGGCGTATTAGAGAGCGGAAAGCGGGATCCCCTGACCTTACCCCCCCCCCCCCCT
>JAHWFO010026072.1:0-17962 GCA_023313115.1 Rhysida immarginata
CCTGTTGAATGGTAGGGCCGACCAATTGTAAAGAGTTAAACGATTCAACAGAGGTAGTAGGAGAAGATCCATTGAAAACGACACGAAGCTTTGTGGTTAGGCTGTCTTCCTTGAACACGCCATGATCAGGTAAAAAGCAGGAAACATCAGAAGGTGCAGGATCGCAAACAGACATGTGGCCCAAGTCTTCATATTCTTGCATGAACTGTGCATAATGCTGATGCAAGACAGTGTTGGAAGCAAATTTTCTTTCAAGATTTAGAAAGGAATTTTCAGCTATTTTATATGAGTCACCTAATACTTCTAGAGCTTTATTAAGAGGAATACTGACAATAAATCGACCACTAGAATCACGCTTGGTATGGCTCTTGAAGTGAGATTCACACTCGTCTTCTTCCAAGGTGCGGAGCTTAGGGGTAACAAGTTCTTCCATTTTCCAGAAATTTTCCAATTGCTCTTGAATGCGAACAAAGCTGCGACTAAAGTTACAACGAATGCCTGGTGGAGGATTGCAAGGAAACGAGAAGCTTGCAGAATAGGCATTCTGGGTCCAAGTGGAATGCACCGAGTGAGAACAATTTGCCAGAATGAATTTACTCCAAGGAGAATGTCGATTTCTCCAGGGACATTGAAGTGAGGATCAGCTATCTTCAGGCCGTGGGGAATGTTTATGCAGGCAAGATCAATTGGTGTATTGGGCAGATGACCAGTACCCTGAGGAACAACCAAACATTGAGATTTCAGGTGATAATTGGATACTCGAGAATGCAAAAGAATTTCACAACGACAATGGACACTGGTAGTGGAATTGGTGATGCCCTGGACTTGGATGTTGACTGGAGTTTGAGGCAGCTGGAGCTTCTTACATACAGAAGAAGTTACAAACGATGAAGTGCTACCACAATCAAGTAGGACTCTTGCTTGATAAATTTGACCTTGACGATCAACAACATTCACAACAGCAGTGGAGAGAATAGCACACTGTTCGGAAGAGGATAACGCCAAAAGGGTGACTGTATCACTTTCAGCAACTGAGTTCTTGGGGGTGGTTATGGGATCAAGATGTAAAGAATATGATGTCTAGCTTTGCACTTATTGTAGCTGTACTTAGAGCTACAGTTCATAGCGAAGTGACCTTTAGAAAGGCAATTTATGCAGCATCTTAAATTCTTTACTTTAGCAAAACCTTCTTTGACAGGCATAGATTTGAAAATAGAACACGAGAATAAATTATGATCTTTATTGCAGACCGAACAGGAGGACGACGTCGAGACGAAACTTCATTTGTGGGTTTAGCATGTCTTTGTTCTAGAGCTTTCAATAAAGAGGCCTTCTTTTCTAGAAATTTAATGAGATCATCAATAGAAGTTGGATCCAAAGTAGCAGTCTTGTTTTCAAATTCCTTTACAGTGGAGTTATCTAATTTGGAGCTGATAAGATTGACAAGAAATGCATCCCTCTGATGCTCTTTATTGATCAAAGAATCCAGAGATGGAAGATTTTTCTTGGCAGAGTCAATCAAAGTGCGTAGTCTAGCAGAGGATTCTTTGGGAATGGGCTCTAGATCGAAGATGGCCTTCTTAAGGTTATGAATTAGTACTTTTCGATTGTCATAGCGATCAAGAAGACTGTCCCAAGCAATAATGTAGTTGTCACCAGTGAAGGTGAGATTCTTAACGACTTCTGCTGCTTTGCCAGCCAGCGAAGCGTGCAGGTAATGAAATTTTTGTACATTGCTGAGTTCGCTATTTTCATGAATGAGACTCGTAAATAAGTCAGCCAGTCTTCAAATTTTCCACTAAATTCTGGTAGTTTAATGGTGGGCAACTTAATTAAATTAGATGACGAATGAGACTGGCGTGAGCTGCCATGCGAACTTACAGAACTGGAGGGGGAGGTTAGGCGAGGCATGCTTCTATCTAACAAATGCTCAGCAATAGCACTTATGTTAAAGTACCTAGCTTCAAATTCTGCAGATTCAGAGTCGTTGTCGTGTGTTTCATCTGTGTCGGTCTCTTGTTGAATCTCCTCAAATGAAGCGAGTAATGGTTTTATGTTGAGCAGCCGATCACATAATTGAAGAGTGTCTATGGCATTCAATGACACAGAAGAATTTGCAAATGAAAGTTCTCGAACATAGGATTCGAAACGAGTTGGCTAAGCTTTGATGGTGGTACGTTTTCTTTTAGGATCCATTGTGTTTGATGAAGCCAGCAAAGTCGAAGCAGGAAGAGAATGCGTAGAAACAAGATGGCGGAATGACAGGAAAACAAAAGGATGGCGGGAAGACGAATCAGTGATTTGCAAATGACAGCATGGAGCAGCGAGAAATAAGTCAAAAAACATGAAGAACAATCAGTACACTGAAATGGAGGAAAGAAACATCACGATGTCTTCTCAGTAAAAATACACATTCAACAGTTCGAAGGACCAGGAGAAATCATCAACTGAGTTCATGAAAGCAAAGCACTCGAGAGAAATAACTTCGATAGTTGCAAATATTATCTGGCTCGAAGGACCAAAATCTTTATGTTATTTATGATGACAAACTTAAGGAAGTGTATACTTGCGATTCATGAGCTCGTAGAGTTGTATTTGGTGAAAAAAACGACGGCAGTACACGAATTGTACGAGAGCAAAAACTTACGATGTTTATTCATGGAGTAATACAAAGAGAAGAGGCAAAGAACAAGTAACGCCACCTAATGACAAACTGAAAAAGGCAAAATACGAAAATATCCTTAACATAATAGCCCCCGCCTTGAAAGGCTTGACTTTCAAAACGTGGCAAAGAAAATTCAATAAAGCAAATAATTAAAGAACATTAACAATCGTAGGGTAATGGACAAATCTTGGAGAAAGATCATTTCAAAAGTCCGGTAGAGGTGCGGATGGTGGCTACACGAGGGATGCCATCTCTGCCAGGATGAAGTTGGGTGATACGGCCGAGCTTCCAATGGTGTTTGGAGGTCGTCCTTGATGAGCACAAGGGAGTCCAACGTCAAGTTGGAACTGCAGTGATGCAAGAAGTAGTTGAGGACCAGCATGCAGAAGACGAAGATGTTCTGAAGTGACTAACAGTTTAACTAGCGGATGTTTCCCAGAGATGAGGAGGGGAAATTTCTTATCAAACGAATAATCAGAATTAAGCAATCTACCTCCAACCCGCAGCAGGCCATCAGAGTCTAAAAACAAGGACAAGGAGGGTAGATTCGAACGTGATCGAGGATCATGAGATTGACAAATTTTAATCTCATCAGGGAAAGAGTGGTTTTGAGAAAGTCTAACAAGAGTCAGAAAAGCACGCTCAATTTCATAAGGTGTAAGAGGACCACACATTCGGGCATCCTTGGGACATAGACAATTATTCTTGAAACGCAATATAAGGGCAACGATGCGATTTAGATGATCAAAATCAGAGAATCTTGAAAACGGAAATGAAGAACATGAAGCAGTGACAGATATTACATCTAACCTTTTTACTTCTGGAAGATCAAGTGGTATGGTAGGCGTTTGGAGAGTTAGCCAGGAAGATTCTTATAGAGAGAGCCACGGTGGTCCATGAAACCACAAGGCGGAATCCTTCAGCACAGTAGGAGAGACCCCTCTTGAGAGGATGTCGGCAGAATTATTTCCACTGGAGATGTGGTTCCACATAGCATTGTTGGAGAGTGTCTGGATCTCAGATATGCGATTGGCGACAAACGTATGTAGACGATTTGGATGCATTTTCAGCCAACCAAGTACAATAGTGGGGTCAGTCCAGAAGAAGCACTGATCAAACGCAATTTGGAGCGCAGAAATAACCTGCTGGGCTAAGTGGGCGAGAGTAAGAGCGCCACAAAGTTCTAGTTTCGCAATGGATATAGACTTGAGAGGAGCCACTTTGGCTTTCGAACACAATAAGTTTGAGAAAATAGCACCGTTTTGTTCAACAGAGCGCACATAGATGCAGGCGTCATAGGCCTTGATGGATGCGTCAGAAGGCATGAAGCTGTATACTTTTCGGCTCATCGCATATAATACGTCTGGAAAAGGCAACTTCGTTTAGGGCAGAAAAATCATCTTTCAAGTTCAACCATTAAGTTCAACCATTGAGTGGACAAGGAGCGAGGAATATTATCGTCCCATGAAAATTTCTCTAACCAAAGCGCTTGCAATATCATCTTGGCCTTAATAGTCCAAGGGCTTAGCAAGCCGAGAGGGTCGAAAATCTGAGATATCTCGGACAGGATAGCATGCTTAGTTATCCCTTTTGGAGAGGTAAGAGAAATAGAGATTGTCAACTTATCATCAAGTGGCGACTAATGCAGTCCAAGGTCTTTGTGCTATCATGCGAGCCAATATCAACTAGGATAGGATAAATGTTGGATTCCGTGAAGTCTGAAAAAATTAGAGGCTCTTTCGAGATCCATTTTCGTAAGTTGAAGCAACCAGCTTGTAAAGTAGCAGAAAGGTTTTTGCACAGTACCTTTGCTTTGATTTGTTGAGTTCGCTCCACTCAACAAATCATCAACGTAGAAACAGTCTTTTATGATTCGAGAGACCTCAGGAAGGGATTGTGCGCATTCAATACCAATTCGTACAAACATAGAATTGCTAAGAAGCTAGCAGAAGCAGTACCATAAGTAACAGTGTTCAGATTATAGAGCATCATAAAAGAAGATTAGATAGAGCATCAGATTATGGATCAGGTCTCCATAAGATGCGCTGCAAGGGTCTTTGAGACTCCTCAACCAAAACTTGGTGATACATCTTTTCTATATCGGCTGAGAAGGCGTAGACATGTTTGCGAAATCGGATAAGAACACTGAACAGATCCTGTTGAATGGTAGGGCCGACCAATTGTAAAGAGTTAAACGATTCAACAGAGGTAGTAGGAGAAGATCCATTGAAAACGACACGAAGCTTTGTGGTTAGGCTGTCTTCCTTGAAAACGCCATGATCAGGTAAAAAGCAGGAAACATTAGAAGGTGCAGGATCGCAAACAGACATGTGGCCCAAGTCTTCATATTCTTGCATGAACTGTGCATAACGCTGATGCAAGACAGTGTTGGAAGCAAATTTTCTTTCAAGATTTAGAAAGGAATTTTCAGCTATTTTATATGAGTCACCTAATACTTCTAGAGCTTTATTAAGAGGAATACTGACAATAAATCGACCACTAGAATCACGCTTGGTATGGCTCTTGAAGTGAGATTCACACTCGTCTTCTTCCAAGGTGCGGAGCTTAGGGGTAACAAGTTCTTCCATTTTCCAGAAATTTTCCAATTGCTCTTGAATGCGAACAAAGCTGCGACTAAAGTTACAACGAATGCCTGGTGGAGGATTGCAAGGAAACGAGAAGCTTGCAGAATAGGCATTCTGGGTCCAAGTGGAATGCACCAAGTGAGAACAATTTGCCAGAATGAATTTACTCCAAGGAGAATGTCGATTTCTCCAGGGACATTGAAGTGAGGATCAGCTATCTTCAGGCCGTGAGGAATGTTTATGCAGGCAAGATCAATTGGTGTATTGGGCAGATGACCAGTACTCTGAGGAACAACCAAACATTGAGATTTCAGGTGATAATTGGATACTCGAGAATGCAAAAGAATTTCACAACGACAATGGACACTGGTAGTGGAATTGGTGATGCCCTGGACTTGGATGTTGACTGGAGTTTGAGGCAGCTGGAGCTTCTTACATACAAAAGAAGTTACAAACGATGAAGTGCTACCACAATCAAGTAGGACTCTTGCTTGATAAATTTGACCTTGACGATCAACAACATTCACAACAGCAGTGGAGAGAATAGCACACTGTTCGGAAGAGGACAACGCCAAAAGGGTGACTGTATCACTTTCAGCAACTGAGTTCTCGGGGGTGGTTATGGGATCAAGATGTAAAGAATATGATGTCTAGCTTTGCACTTATTGTAGCTGTACTTTTGTAGGGCTACTTTGCACTTATTGTACAGTTCAGAGCGAAGTGACCTTTAGAAAGGCAATTTATGCAGCATCTTAAATTCTTTACTTTAGCAAAACCTTCTTTGACAGGCATAGATTTGAAAATAGAACACGAGAATAAGTTATGATCTTTATTGCAGACCGAACAGGAGGACGACGTCGAGACGAAACTTCATTTGTGGGTTTAGCATGTCTTTGTTCTAGAGCTTCCAATAAAGAGGCCTTCTTTTCTAGAAATTTAATGAGATCATCAATAGAAGTTGGATCCAAAGTAGCAGTCTTGTTTTCAAATTCCTTTACAGTGGAGTTATCTAATTTGGAGCTGATAAGATTGACAAGAAATGCATCCCTCTGATGCTCTTTATTGATCAAAGAATCCAGAGATGGAAGATTTTTCTTGGCAGAGTCAATCAAAGTGCGTAGTCTAGCAGAGGATTCTTTGGGAATGGGCTCTAGATCGAAGATGGCCTTCTTAAGGTTATGAATTAGTACTTTTCGATTGTCATAGCGATCAAGAAGACTGTCCCAAGCAATAATGTAGTTGTCACCAGTGAAGGTGAGATTCTTAACAACTTCTGCTGCTTTGCCAGCCAGCGAGGCGTGCAGGTAATGAAATTTTTGTACATTGCTGAGTTCGCTATTTTCATGAATGAGACTCGTAAATAAGTCAGCCAGTCTTCAAATTTTCCACTAAATTCTGGTAGTTTAATGGTAGGCAACTTAATTAAATTAGATGACGAATGAGACTGGCGTGAGCTGCCATGCGAACTTACAGAACTGGAGGGGGAGGTTAGGCGAGGCATGCTTCTATCTAACAAATGCTCAGCAATAGCACTTATGTTAAAGTACCTAGCTTCAAATTCTGCAGATTCAGAGTCGTTGTCGTGTGTTTCATCTGTGTCGGTCTCTTGTTGAATCTCCTCAAATGAAGCGAGTAATGGTTTTATGTTGAGCAGCCGATCACATAATTGAAGAGTGTCTATGGCATTCAATGGCACAGAAGAATTTGCAAATGAAAGTTCTCGAACATAGGATTCGAATCGAGTTGGCTAAGCTTTGATGGTGGTACGTTTTCTTTTAGGATCCATTGTGTTTGATGAAGCCAGCAAAGTCGAAGCAGGAAGAGAATGCGTAGAAACAAGATGGCGGAATGACAGGAAAACAAAAGGATGGCGGGAAGACGAATCAGTGATTTGCAAATGACAGCATGGAGCAGCGAGAAATCAGTCAAAAAACATGAAGAACAATCAGTACACTGAAATGGAGGAAAGAAACATCACGATGTCTCTTCTCAGTAAAAATACACATTCAACAGTTCGAAGGACCAGGAGAAATCATCAACTGAGTTCATGAAAGCAAAGCACTCGAGAGAAATAACTTCGATAGTTGCAAATATTATCTGGCTCGAAGGACCAAAATCTTTATGTTATTTATGATGACAAACTTAAGGAAGTGTATACTTGCGATTCATGAGCTCGTAGAGTTGTATTTGGCAAAAGAAACGACGGCAGTACACGAATTGTACGAGAGCAAAAACTTACGATGTTTATTCATGGAGTAGTATAAAGAGAAGAGGCAAAGAACAAGCAACGCCACCTAGTGGCAAACTGAAAAAGGCAAAATACGAAAATATCCTTAACAGACATTATGTCTTAGTTATGATTGCAGTAGTATGCCTAAACAATGGATTTGGCTGTAGAGTTAGTCCGCCACTAGGGAACTTAGACAACATTTGAAAACGAGAGTGGACAGACTTCTCATTATTAGGCTATGATAGTAGTCCGACCAACAATCAAACTTTCATTGTTTTTAACAAACGGAAAAATATTGATTGTTAACATCCAAGATGAAGACAATGAAGGTTGGATTGTTGTTCGGACCCAGATGGTCAGGTTACTTTTCCGCTTCGAGGCCTGTCTTTATCGTTGGCCTCGGTTTGGCTAACATGACAACACGCGCAGCTAATATTTTTGAATGGAGGGGGTCCCTATTTCACTTATTTGTTGCCTCTTTCTTAAAAAATTTGGAACTTTTTTCTATAAAAACTTGTTTTCTTTATTTTTTTATGCTACATTCTTTCTGATTATTTATTAATCTCGATAGCGATATTTTTGATGTCATTTGCCCTTTAAATTTTTATTAATACATGTATTTGGGGGGGGGATTATATATCTTTTTTTATATTGTTAAATGTATATTGTGATTAATTGAATTCCTTAGTTTATTTTACACACTTTTATTGAACTTCACTTGCTTGTGTGTTTGTGTGCAATTTTGTAATCAATATTTTGACCACTTTCTGACTGCCTACAGCTCTGCAACTTTCCCCAACGGCGTCTTATCGATGACAATGCATGTTTCAATCGCAGTTTCAGTACTCTTTCATTTAATCGTAAATTATTTAATATGTATACAATGCAATCATGACGTAACGACTATCTGTATTGTTATTTATCACTGTCGTTGTTGATTGTTGTATGTAATTGTTGTTAATTTGATCACCAACGCTATATAGCAAAGTTATTGACTGTGGAGAGGATTGTTTATGATTATTAGCCAGCGTAATGTATTGTAAACGCTTTCCCTAGGTCAGACTTAATCAGTTGGGCAGATTTCCAAGGTTTGTTTTGGTTTTGTAGTTTTCATATAAAAGCTTGTTCTTTTAAATACAGACTAAGAATAAAATAAAATATATAAAATAAAAATTTTAAGGCACACACTTTCATCTTAAAAAGTGCAGAAAAAAGTAAGAAAATCTTAGTTTAAAAAAGGTAAAAGTGTAGCGGCGCGTTTAAAATTAGATTTTAAAAAGAAAATACTACATAATAAATTAAACGCGCCACTACACTTATACCTTTTTTTTAAAATTAGATTTTTTACTTTTTACTGCACTTTTTAAGATGAAAGTGTGTGCTTTAAAATTTTTATTTTATTTAAATTGATTTTTGTGTTGGATTCCAAATAATTTCTTGAAGATTTTTAAATCATATTCTAATAACATTTATTAATAATTTTAATTTAATTAATGGTAAAAAATTCAGAACAGCTCGAGGGTAAATAATAATAACGATGACAATGATAATTTTCATAATAACTGATTTTTATTTAACTTACTAAACAAAAAGATTCAAAGCAAAATAAAAGTGAACGAGTGTCTCATTAGGAAACAATCGAGCTGATAACATCATAATCTCCCTAATATTGTACAAAAGATTGAATAGTTAAAGCCGTTAAAAAATAAGAAGAAATATAAATATAGGAAGAATTATATAAATAAGAAGAAACATAATTACTCAAAATTTTAGGCCTCTACAACACCTCTTTCTTAGCGAAAATATTATTTTTTGTATTTCTCTTGTATTAACTCCACATGGTGTCCTATAAGTCGTGGTCGTAAATTTAATTGTATGCATATTCAATAACAAGGAACAAAAATCTCCCTATGAACATAGGTCGAACAACGCACCGTTTCCGAGAAATGATGATGATGATGATGATCCGTAAAGAAACTAAACCTCTTCCCCTTGCCATGTAAAATGGAATGCCCTGTTCACTAAATCGAAGGAAGTAGACCTGGCTGATTCGTTGCCTGGACTATGTTTGAGTGAGCCTATATCAGGACCGATTTTCCATCAATGAGCAGATGTAATAGGGGATTGTATCATTGGACCGTTAATCCTTCTGCAGAGGCTCACAGGAGCTGCTTATCTCCAATTCCTGCAACAGGATTTCCCTGAGTTATTAGAAAATGTGCCTCTTGCGATGCGCCAATAAATGTGGTTCATGCATGATGGTGCACCCGCTTATTATCAACTGGCTGTGCGGAATCACCTGACTGTCATCTTTCACCACTGGTGCATTGGTCGGGGTGAACCACGTGCATGGCCTCCACGATCTCCGGACTTGAACCATCGGATTTTTGTATCTGGGGCTATCTAAAAGAGCACGTGTTGCGCAACGAGTGGAGAATGCCTTTGAGAACATGCGAGAGAATGCTGGTCTTTGCGAACGTTTGCGTGCCCCTTTGAGGAGAAGAGCTGAAGCATGCTGCCGTGTTCATGGTGGACATTTTGAGCATTTGCTATGAGTTCAAGGTACACGAGACATTTGGACCACAAAGGCACTTATTCCTCTAAGGAATATTGCGCCAAACCCAAAAGAAAGCTTAAAACGCCTAAAAGTAGACAGACAGACTTAAAAAGCGAGTCAAGCTGCCTACAGGGTCCAAGTGGATATCTTCAAGAAAGGTTAAACCAACCGTGTTAGAGCGACACAGTCAAAAAGAATGTGGTAGGCCGTTTCTTCCACCAAGCCGCATTTCGAACATAGTGGCTCTTCCCGAAGGATTCCCATTCTACGGAGTAAGTCATGACCAGTAAGATAGCCAATGATGATCCGTAATTTGTTTCTATTAAGTTGTAAAATGCCTGATGTTAGACTAAGAGAAGATCTCTTAATCATGAGTCTGGCATGTTTTTGATCGGTGGTATGATCCCACCTTTCCATCATTTCTTGATGAGAGATCATATTTATCTCCCTAACTGCATTTTGTCTGGAAATACCGCAGAAAGGTTCAGGGCCAATAAAAGTAGATTTGGCACCCTGTTTAGCTAAGGTATCAGCAACCTCGTTTCCGACAACACCTTTATGTCCAGGAACCCATTGTAAAGTGACACTATTGTGAAGAGAAAGGTCCTGTAGGAGCTACCGACATTCCAGGGTAAGTTTAGAATTGACCCTAAAAGATTTAACGGCTTTAAGGGCCTCTTGACTGTCGCTGAGTATAAAGATACGTCGATGTACATAGAGCTTATCACTACACAGATGCAGACAGTAAAAATGGCCAATATCTCTGCCTGGAAAACGGTGGCCCAGTGACCCAATCGACGAAAGCGAAGGATTCTGGGACTGCCACAATAAACGCCCAGGCCCGAGAGGCCATGATGAGAGAGCCATCAGTGTACCAAATGATGGCCCCCTTGGGAAAATGCCAACTCATCCCATCCGGCCCTGCCACGGGGCCAATTATGACCTCGCTCGAGGGCTCAGGGAGGGTCTGAGTGACTGTAATATCAGAAGGCATCTGGAGAATATGACTGGTTAAAGTCTGGCTAATGAAAGTGTGAGACTTCACCCCAGGGAAGTCCACCCATAGCCCTTTTCCTGGATATGAACTTTTCCTGGCAACACCTTTGATATGTATATCAAGTGGAGTCAGAGAAAGTATAATCTCTAAAGCCTTGGTTGGCGTGGTAGAGACAGCACCCGTTATATTCAAACACGCCAATCTTTGAAGAGAGGCCAGCTTGGTTCTAACGGTCAGCTGCTCAGACTTACGCCAGCAAATTAAAGCACAGTATGTCAAAATAGGTCTAATTGCCGTGACATATAACCAGTAAATCATCTTGGGAGTAAGACTCCATGATTTACCAAGGGCTCTACGACAACGGTAAAGTCCAACTTTAACTTGATTGATTTTGTAATCAAGATGTTGGTTCCAAGTCACCCTACTATCGAGGATAACCCCTAAGTATTTGACTTCGTTTCTCATAATGATCTTCTCACCGAACAGAGTTGGTATGAGATCTTGAGAAATGGATTCCCTCCGGCTGTAAAGGGAACTAGAGTGGTCTTCGAGGGATTAACCCTTAGATTCCGCTCTGAACACCATGATTGAACTTTATTCAGAGCCGTTTGTACAAGATCAAAAATAGTGAGCTTGTCGATCCCAGAAACGTAGATGAGAATATCATCTGCGTAATCCTGGGCGTAAATACCTTGGTCGTTAAGAAAGGAAATGAGGTCGTCCAGAACCAGGTTCCAGAGCAGGGGGGGAGGGGAGAGAATACCGCCCTGTGGACAGCCCCTGGAGGGACGAGCAACTATCTCCTCACCCAACAAATCAAATATAATTATTCTATCCGCTAAGAGGACCTGAATCCAGTTGCGGATTAGTGAAGAAATTGCTTTGGCAATTAAAGCTTTAGCAATAGAGCCGTAGGAAGTAGTATCAAATGCTCCCTCAATATCGAGAAAAACAGCTAGAGCAAACTCTTTATACTCCAGTTTTCTCGATCCTTACACCAAATTGTGTAGAGCTACCTCCGTAGATTTGCCAGACTGATAGGCAAATTGATTAGCGTGAAAGGGGCCAAGAGTCCCAAAATCTTCTCTAATTCGTCCATCAATAATCTTCTCAAAGCATTTGATCACAAAGGAAGACAGACTGATGGGTCGAAAACTCTTGACTAAGTGATAGCAACCCTTACCGGGTTTCGGTATGAAGATCATCTTGACCAGCCTCCAGAGATTAGGAATATAACCTAGAGCGAAACTAGCCCTAAAAATTAAACACAGGATCGGCGAGATCACGTCTGATACTTGTTGGAGAAGTACTGCAATGATCTCATCCAGCCCAGGTGATTTATAAGGATCAAAGGATCTAATTGCCCAAATGATCGTACGACGAGTAATTACTTCACCAGCCGCGGCCCACCCAGTCCGCGATGTCCTGACCATAGAGTCAAGATACACCGGATCCAATGGACCAATGAGCTCAGCGCCTGGGAAGTGAGTTGTAATCAGAGTCTCAAGGACTTCTCTACCATTAGATTTCTTGAGAGTGCCGATCATAATAGGTTTATCGCGCGTCTTTTGGACTGATTCACAGAACTTCCTCCATGAAGTGCGTTTAGCTGATCTAACAGCTTTATTATAATCAGCGAGGGCATTTTTATAAAACTGCCACTCGTTAGTCTGCCACACGAGACACTACCAAAGGAACACCTGTACGAATTGTTGCCCAATTTGTCAATAAAGTCATTCTTTCTCGGAAACGGTGCGTTGTTCGACCTATGTTCATAGGGAATTTTTTGTTCCTTGCTATTGAATATGCATACCATGAAATTTACGACCACGACTTACGGGACACGCTGTATGGCCACACTCTCCATACAGGCACTCTAAAAGACATCAGTTTATGCACATTTCCAGACGGCAAATATATTAACGAAGATAATACTTGCTTTAAATTAATATTGTTAATTTTTTATGAAAAATATGATTTTCATTTTTTATATATAAAAGAGGAAGGAATTTTAACAAATTATATATAATGAAAATGTTTTTTAATTCATTGTTGCACTATTGAAACAATCTGGCCTATATGTTTTAAAGTGGCAGAAATTTTAAAAGAATTTAGAACTTTTAACAACAACAAAAGGACAAAAATAATATTAATATTTTTGCATTTAAAAAATAAAGATATAACAAATAAAAACAAAATATAAATAACTCCACTGCCATAAAAATATGCTATTATTGCTATTCCAATTATAACAAGTTTTACTAAAATTTCATTAGCATTATCTAAATAAGCTTCAAACAATAAAAAACAAACGAATGACTTAAATAAATGTTAATTCATATCATAAATAATTTTTCCAAATTAAAATAACTTTTTAATAATCTACATTATACCGGGTGTTACAAAAATGACCGGTATATTTGAAAAATCTAAACGGGCAGCGATAGAAATACACCGTGAACTAATTTCGAAAGTTTGTCTGCCTGAAAATATACTGTTCTCCCAAGCATAATGCAACAAACGGTGTATTTCTATCGCTGCCCGTTTAGTTTTTATTGATTTTTCAAATATACCGGTATACCGGTCATTTTTGAAACACCCGGTATGTTGTTAAACTTAATAATTCATGTTGGGAGTTTATTAAAAATCTGTGGAGTATAATATACTTTTTGTCTTGCACCATTCAAGTTAAACATTTTTGGTACTACATAATTTAATTGTGATCTTAAATTATACAGGTGTTCTCTTTTTACTAAATAATAATAATAATAATAATAATAATAATAATAATAATAATTTAATAATAATAATAATGTAACAACAACAGGAGTGTCCCACCGGATAAACCGGAAGGAAGAGCCCGATGTTGTCCCCCAAACAGGCCGAGGCCCAAAAACGGGGTTAATGAAACACGTATAATAAACTAAAACTATCGACTAATTAAAAAATAAGGAAAAGAAAATACGTAAGATAAATTAAGTAATTAATAAATGAAGTAAAAAAAAAAGAAAAAAAAATTGGTAAAAAATGATTGAATGGGACCTAAAAGCAATGATAATAATAGAAATAATGAAGCTAATAATAACAGACGCAGAACAAGGAATAACCTGGAGAATTAAATCATAGAATAATCATTCGAATAACGTAAAACGTTTATCTTCGAAATCGTCAAGATTAAAATCCTTAAAATTCGCCCTAAAATTAGCAATAAGTTTCATTACTGGATCGATATCGCATAAATTAGTTCTCCACTTAAAGGGTGGCTTAAAAGTATAACCGATTCGCTTTCTTTTCAACTGTAGGAAATTAAAATCATCTATTATAGCAGGCGCGCGCATCTTATCATAATAAAGATTAAGGAATATATTGAGAAAGCATATATTAATGACGTGATTAATACTGAACAGAGGATTATTAATGAAATACAAATCCTGAACTTTGAGCCTTTTCTGGAGAAACTTACTAAAACTGGTAAATTTGCGCTGGATATGGGTTAGGGCTTGCATATTGCTGCCATACCATATCCAGACGCAATAAAGAAGCTTGGGTACCACAAATGCTTTAAATAAAGTGATGAAGATCGAAACGTCTGCAAAATAATGAGTGAGTCGTTTAAGAATTCCAAGACGCCGAGAGATGTCGCAATTAAGAGACTCTATGTGCGTCAGGAAAGAGCAATTATCGGTAAACAAGACACCAAGATCCTTAAGCCCAGACTTCCTAGTAAGGAGACAATCACCAGTGCTATAATCGAACAGAAACGGAGCTGTTTTCCGGTTGAACGAAACAACGAATGATTTCTGTACGTTTAGGACCAAACCATTGCCGAAAGCCCACTTCGAGACAATTGCAAGGCTTTGTTGGAGAGTCTTACAATCCTCCCAGCTATCTATCGAATAGAAGATTTTAATATCATCCGCATAAATCAGGACTTTGTTAGGTACGTTTTTTAAAGCAAAAGGAAGGTCCGCAATAAAAATATTAAACAAAAGAGGGCCAAGCGGAGACCCCTGCGGAACGCCACTTCTGATGGAATAAGCGGAACGCGATGGGTCTTGCGAACTAAGTTTAAAACTTCTGCCACAGAGCATCGAAGCAAACCACTGGGTTAGATGAGAAGGAAGCCCTACGAAACGTATTTTGTTGAGTAACAACTTAAGGTTGACACTGTCGAACGCCTTTGAAAAATCTAGAAAGAGGGCGTCGACCTGAACCCTACGATCCATGTTTTCGGTGATAAAATGCAAAAAAGTGGCCAAGTTCGTTTGCGTTGACCGCTTTGGGCGAAAGCCATGTTGCACATGTGAAAGAAAAGGGTCAATATAAGCGCCCAACTGATCAGCAATAAGTGTCTCAAGCAGCTTTGCCGGAAACGGAATTAAAGTAATTGGTCTAAAGGACTTAAAGTCCCCAGTTCCGCCCGTTTTCAAAATTGGATGAATCAGAACTTGTTTCCAAGCCTCCGGGTATATACCTCTTTCCAGCGAGATGTTAAACAAATGCAACAGGGGGGAGGACAAAGCAGGGAGACAACCTTTGAAAATATAATCGGGTATATCTGGGATAATGCAAGCTTTAGACGCGGACACATTCTTTGCTTTATCAAGAAGCATCTGAACCGTAACCGGAGACACTGTAAAAGAGGCGTCCGAACTCTTCCAACATTCTGTAAGCAATAAGGTGTCGGCCTTCACAGAAACATCGTTACTCATTGTTGACTCAAAGAAACGGGCTACTTCTTCTTGTTTTTGCAGCTCTAACGTATCAGTCTTTTTAAGATTAGAGTGTAGTAATTTTTTTGTAATATCCCAAAAACACTTCGGGTTAGATTTGAGTTGAGTGCCCAATGAGTTAAAATATATGTAATTCGATCCGATCTCCAACTCACTTTAAAATTCCGTCTGGCCTCCGTAAATCTGAGATAATCCTCCAAAGCATTAGAACGTTTATATTGCTTGTGCAGGTCTTGTTTTGACCTCCATTCTATTTTGGTTTTATTCGAAATTCAGAAGGGAAAGGGCTTGGACGAAATAGGCTTATGGCTGCGGCCTTTGTGAGAGAACTTATTGTAGGATGTAGGAATGAACGTAGAGATAGAAGTTCGTAAAACTTTTACAAAACCATTCCAAATCTCATTAACGTCGGTGCATGATAGAATCTCGTACCAATCGTAAACATTCAAAAAATTAAACAGACCAACGTAATCACCTCTGCTAAATAAAAATTTAGATTTGCTAACTTTACTTATTGCAGTCAAAGAGGTCTTAATGTGTACTAAAAGTGGAGGGTGATAAGCATCCGCCGGCACCATAGCGGTATCTGATCTGTTAACTGAAAAATCCGTGTTAGCGAACACTTTATCGAGATTATCACCAAAATTATTTTTTATTAAATTGCAATTCACAAAGTTGACCTCACTGAGCCAGCTCTGAGTGATTATTTTTCTCTGCTTAGCATAGGAGCAGCTATCGGAATAGTCGTTAAAGTCTGAGTAATTAAAATCGCCTAAAACAATACATTCAATGTCTAGCAAAATGATAAAATGCGCTAGTTCTTCTAAAAAGATCTCATAGCTGGCTGACGGAAGTAGCGGCGGGATATAAATGTTAAGAATACACATTTTATAGCTTTTATTAACTGAACCCGTCTGTGCAATAATTACTCCGACGACATCTATATCTTTAATAGAAGATTTAAAAGAACAATTAAACGTTGTCAGGAAATCAGGGACCGCAATAAGAGCGCCCCCTCCCCGCCTTCGATCTGAACGATCGCTCCTAAATACTTTAAAGTTGTCTCCGAAAAGCATAAAATCGGTGATTGTGTCATTCAACCACGTCTCGGTCAAGCAAAAGATGTATTGCGTGTTTTCGAGAGCAAAATCGAGTGATGAGGCTAACTTGGTTCTCAACCCACGCACGTTTTGATAATAAATTTTGTTAGTCATTCCGAACTGAAGCTCCCTCCTCCGGAAGCGAAGAATCAATTTGATTTTCAAATAGTCTACCAAAAAATGGAGACAAGAGAGTGCCAGAAGGCCAAATCTCAGAATCGAAAAGAATATCGTAATCTTCACTGTTTACAAACAGTACGAACGAGGAATAGCTTGGATGCTTGACCTTTAGCTTTTCACATCTTCTCAGAATAATTGATGGAAAAGTGGAGGATAAAAAGTCTCGAATCTGCACACTCGTTACGTTTGGTTGCAACCGTGAAACAAATAATAATAATAATAATAATAAACACCTATTCTAAACACCTGTCACATAGTAAGGAAATTCCTACACCCAAACATCAATACTCCCACGAGTGCATAACTTTCCCTCCCTCGCATTGAGTCCCTTGGGCTTGGCCCTCTTTTGGGTCCGCCTCTGGGATTGGCTTCCGGACTTGATCCGAGTTTGGCTTCCCCAAACAATGATGATAATAATAATAATAATAATAATAATAATAATAATAATAATAATAATAATGGGATATTGAACGGATTATTTTTTATGAAAACTAGCATAACTCAGATTATTTAGGAGAATTGTTCCCTTTTGCATGACATACCACATGAAGAGTGCTATACTTACAAATTGGCGCTCAAATTCACACAATTCACGTTTTATCGATGCCAATCTACAACTTGGCCCTTCAAAAGTATCTCATTTATATTAAAATAAATTTTTTTCACGATGTAATGCAATATTTTGTCCATTTTAGCAAAAAGCGTCGCCTTAGTACACTCTCGACCCTATGCGGCCAATGCTTTTCAGTATCGAGGCCGGAACCAAAATGGCGGATAGGAATACCTACCATAGAGAAAGGAAGTAAACCCTCCTTTACTTCCTTTCTCTATGATACCTACATCATTGCTTTAGTTAAAGCACTAGATTAGTGCGATCTATGCGGCACCTGGCGCGACCTGTTTTCCTTAGCTTCT
>JAHWFO010026080.1:0-16439 GCA_023313115.1 Rhysida immarginata
GTTTTGCGCATTCTCGACAGTAGTTTTTTTTAATTGGATATTTGTTTCACTTTTTAGGCTGTGCGAAGAAGGGGCGGATGAAGAACGTGTTCGTGTTGATGATACTTGTGTCGGTTGTGATGACGCTGCACTTTGTTTTCAGGACTCGGCACGCCACGTCCAAACAGCACTACGGCCGGCAGCCAAATGTGCTAGTCGACACGAAAGGTTGCCGCATAGTCGAGGTCGAGGCGCCCCACAAGAGCGTCTTCTATGCGAGAAGGGATTGGCAGTGCAGCGAACCGAGGGCTCCGGTCATTGCGGGAAACGATCCTCTAACCCCGAGCCTGCATGTGGACGCAAACGCTTTGTCCGCATATGGAAAGAACTGGATGTGTGTCTATAGCGCCGTGTTACGCGTCGACGACTTCGCCTCCAAAGTGAGTGAAAACGTGACGATCCTGAAGGAAGAGGATACGCTGGTGGAGGACGAGTTCGTTAGAGTCCTGTGTAGGGTAGAAGATCGGCTCGTGTTTGAAAACGTTGTACCCTTTATTCAGCGCAAGAAAGACGTAGAGGAGCGTTGCCGGAAATGGAAAGAAGCCGAGACATCGAGCGTGGAGGACAAATTGAATGTCTTGTTTTTGATCATAGACTCCGTGTCGAGAGGCCACTACATGAGGCATATGAAGAAGACGCACTCCTACTTGACGGGTCACGTCGATATGATCGACATGCAAGGATTCACCAAAGTGGGTTTGGCCACGTTCCCCGTCATGACGCCCATGTTGACGGGGAAGTTTTGGCAGCACTGGAGGGACACACTCAATCTGACGTCCCGTTCCCAGATGGACGCATTGCCATTGGTGTGGAAGGACTTTGCTGAGCGGGGCTACAGGGTCCTCTACAACGAAGAAAACTGCTGCATCTTCTGTACCAGAGTGAGAGGCTTTGCCACACAACCGACCGACTACTACTTTCGCACGTTAGGTCTCCACTATGAAAAAGCAAAATTGGTGCCGTCGCCTTGCAACCAAGGCCGCGCAGAAGCGCGCATGATGCTGAAATGGACGCGCGACTTTTTAACAGTCTTTGCTGGCGAACCCGTCTTTACGTTAACGTTCCTCACCTGGCTGAGCCACAAATCTCTCATCACGCTCCACTTGTATGATGACCTCGTGTTGGACTTTTTCAGGCAGCTCGACGCCGATAAGCACTTGAATCGGAGCATCGTCTTCTTCATGGCCGACCACGGGTTCCGTTTACAGATAGACCGCTCGACTTTGGTTGGACGCCAGGAAAGCAAATTACCCTTTTTGTTTATCATATACCCTCGCTGGTTCGCCTCAAAGTACCCAGCGTATGTGTCCAACTTAAAGACGAACGCCAATCGGCTCGTCACGGCGTTCGACATCCACGAGACCCTGTTGGACATTCTTCGCTTGGCGAAGGGCGATTTAAAACAGGAAGAGTCCAAGCAGAGCGCATCCCATGTAGGGCTGTTCACGCGCGAAGTTTCTTCCAACAGGACCTGCGCCGAGGCCCAAATTCCCAGGAAATTCTGTCCGTGCTCGCAAAGGCAGTCACTGCATTTGAACAGCCAACAGGCGAGGCTCGTCGGCATAAAACTGGTGGAGGCCATCAACAACTTCACCGTCCAATATAGCAGCGTTTGTCGTCGCTTGCGCTTGCAGAATGTGACCTTCGCAACTTTGCACAGTGAAGATGAGGAGCGGCATTCCCTTGTGTACGAGGTGATTGTGCGGGTGTCTCCTGGAAGGGGAAAGTTCGAAGGCATGGTGCTGTATGGGAGTAAGCACAAAACCTTCGTCGTCCACCAGGAGGAAGTGGAGCGCATCAACCTCTACGGACACCAGGGCGACTGCATAGAGGATGGCGCCCTTAGACCGTTTTGCTACTGCCGTCCTCGTTCCCGTCACCGAACCTATCACTAAAGGCTAAAATCGACCAACAGATGTGTTATTATTACTCTTACGACTTAGGCTGGTCGTACGAGGAACCTAGACTATTTTTTTTTTATTTTTTGTGCATGAATAATGCGTTACCATAAGGTGGCCCGAGGCCAACGAGAGACAAACCAGGCCACTCAAAAGTCACTTGACCATCAACATTCTTCCAGCTTTTGTGTGCCTAGGCCTTTCTTTCGTTGGCCTAACGTTAGTTCTTTGTTGGCTTAAAATGATGACGCAGAGACTAAATTGTTCAAAACTCAAATGGGTCGATCATAAATAACCTTAAAATCGGAATTGTTGTTGCTGTTTTTGTTGTTCTTTCTAATAAATTGTTTTTTGTTGTTGTTATGATTGTTGAATTCGTTAACGTTGCGTATGATTATTGAATTTAGAAAGTGGGAGGCCTCGCATTATCTTTAGTGTACGTCATAGGATTTCCCTCTGTGCCATGCTTATCCTTATCCTATGCTCACTCTATAAGGCGAGACTCAGTGCTTCATGTACTCTTAGGTAGCAAAAATGTCCCACGTATATCTTTTACTGTGGCTAAAAAGAACCAAATTGACGATATTCTTAGCGCCGAAATTCCTGATGCCAACACTGACAAAAAGCTATACGAAACAGTTGTCAAAAACATAATCCACGGCGATGTGGGCCATGTGGGACACAACACACAAACATATCATGAAGGACGGAAAGTGTACCAATAAGTACCCCGGGCGCTACTGAAGCTATGAAACCAAACAACAATAGCAAATCGCAAAGCTAACAAATCTAAATCTGTAATACACAGACATTATGTGCTCTTGACACAGAAGATAAACACCAAAACTTAAACGATGAACATTGGCAAAGTTCGTTTTAAGATTAAGGCATCGCTATCTATTGACAAAGTTCAGAATTAAAGTGTTGTTATTTTCTTCCCAAAATAGTGGGCAGACCTATCTCAAAAGGGATAAACAGTACGCTATGTATCTCTAATTTATCTACTCCCTATTTGCAGGAGCGCGTGTTTGTCTTACTATTCTGTTCTCTATGGGAACTAAGCAGATGCTTCTAACCCTTTACGCACCCGACGTTTGGTGCGCTGCAGCCCAAAACTGACCGACAGTTTTGTATTCTATGAGTGTTGCCTCTCTCCATTGTTGCTTTCTGGTACGTGTCATAACTCTCTGTACCAGGAGTAAATGACTCCTTATGTGCTCTTAATTGAGCCACACAATTACACACTGAAAAATCATAAAAAAAAGAATTCCCCTGAAAAAACATAAAGAGATAGACCACCCGTAAGCTTGCACAATTTAGACAACGTATGCAATACTTAAAGACGTAATATTGAAAATTGATGTAATATTGCCCTTGTGACGTTCCGTTTTATGAGTCACGTGTGTCTGATGGTGGGAGGGTAGTCATTAATAGCAAATAAGGTCTGTTATCCGTAGTCTTTTGTTTTATTTGTTGGTTATGTAATAGTAGTGAGGGTTGTTTGTTGTGTGAGGTTTTTGTTTGTGGTGCGTTTGAAATAATTTGTGTGTTGTATTTTTGTTTCAGATAGATAGATAAGCCGTGAGCGATCGTCATAGTCCTCTGTTGGAGCTGTATTGTTAATGGGAATTCGGAGAAGATAGCACAGCTTCCAGCAGAGGATTGTTGCGATCGTTTCGGCGAATCGGAGGAACGTGTGTTTTCGTTTGTTGAAAAAAATTCTTCTGTCTTCTGTGAAATCTAATTTTCTTAGATATGTGCTTCTTCTCTTGTCGATGTGGAGATAAGCCCCTGTAATAAATTTTGCTGTCTCTATGGAACGTTATAAAATACCATTATGAATGATACCTGATATATTTTTGGGATAGAAGAAATCATACCAGCAGTAGTGGGTTGTTTATACGTGAGCAAGGCTGTTATTGAACTCTGAAAGAAAAGTGTATTTGCAATCCGTAAGAAGGGTAAATTACGACTTTACCGGGACCAAGTAATTATGCATTATTAGCTTTGAAATTGAATTTATTGACTTTGAACTATGTTGTAATTCTCTTTCAATATGAATAACCGATTCGCCTTATCAACCGAATGGAGACGTACGCCACCCGAGAATCCAGGTAGGACCCCGATATGGCATGAGGAATGGTAATGGACGTGACGACACCGTGTGCAAGGGACCGTTAAGTGGAGCATGGCAAGCCCCCGTTCGTCATTTGAAACTGTCCAGGTTATGAAGTTATGGTGAGTCCGTTTGATTCATTCACGGAAACCATGGACCCAAGTGTAAGCAATTTATCGAAACAACGGAGTGTTGTCTGATATAAGCCCGAGACGGACTAAATGAACAGGATGCGCATTCGTTTTATTCTTGCATAGTAGGATAAGGTTTCATTAACATAGACAGCTGGTTAAAAATAGAATAATAATACGGAATCTAATTTTTATTAAGCACTCTTGCCAATAAAATGGATAGCAGTCAGCAAGCTCTGAGGCACGAGTGGTAATCCGGCATAAAATATTTGACCATTGAAAGGAGAGAACCCAGTGCATGCATATGTATATAGTACATGTTATAAGACACTGAGACGTTTCTTCTAATGGGAATGTAATGGGTAGCTCACACTGACCAAGAGGGGTCACTGTTCCTCCCCCCTTTCAAACTTTAAAGGAGAACATTGCGCGTTCAGGCGCTGGTATTTAGTGAATATTTGATTCGGCAGTGTGAGTTATCTCAGCATCCAAATTTCAATGTCAAGCGGTTGCCCTCGCCTCTAGTAAGCTATTATTCAGCTGCAGATTGTCCTTTTCTTCTGACAAGAGTGCCGGCTGGTTTGATTGTTGTTGATTTTGATAAAAAAAAAAAAAAAAAAAAAATCACATTATGTAAACCTTAACTCACAAATTGCATGAAACTAGGGGGCCCCACAGGATAAGTCAATAGTCTTAAGGCATGTATATTTTGTTATCATAGATATAGTTTGGGAGAATAAATTTATTATAGTCAGCCACAGTGGTATTAGGAGTCTTTCTTTTATCGGTCTCGAACTTTAGCTTTTCCCTCCCCAGGTACTTGGGCGATGACCCTTAAGTACCACATAATTGGTATTGCGGGGGAGGGGACGCTACACCCTCTAGCAGTTCTACCCGGTTCGTGTTGGAATGCTGTGTACAGGGTGTTGCAGATAACTACAGGGCAGTATAACGAAAGCCTACTCGCTCGATCGCAGGGGCCGGCTCAACATCAAATGACGACTGGGTAATTTCACAAACGAAGGGAACAAGAACGACAAAAACATGACAAGTTTTGACGTTCACCCCACCTCCCCGACTGTGGAAACTGCTGGCTGCTGCATACCACCTTCATCTCCCTCCATTCTGCCAATCAACCGAACCGGCCCTGCAATCGAGCAGGTAGGCTAGCCGTTATACTGCCCTGTTGTTATCTGCAACACCCTGTACAGCTGAGTGAGTTTAACGTAGTGCCAGAGAAAAAATGTGTAGAATAATGTACGTGGATTCGAAAATACACTAGTTCGCCAGTTTATTAGGAATACCCCCCCCTAGCAGCTAAAACCGCACGTATTCGCCGTGGCATGAATTCAATTAGCCGCTGGATGCACTGTTCCGCGATGTTTGTCCATACGGATGCAACAGCTGCTCCCACTTGATGATTATGGATGGTGGTGGATTCATGCCTCGAATAACCCGCTTCGGATCATCCAAAAGATCTTCGATTAGGTTCAAATCTAGGGACTGTAGCGGCCAGAGAAGTTGAATTCATTATCGTACTCCTGGAACCATACCATGACGACACGAGCCTTGTGACACGGAGGATTCTCCTGCTGGAAGTATCCTTCCGATGGGGGAAACACAATAGCTATGAAGGAATGAACGTGGTCTGCAACAATGTTTAGGAAGCCCTGACCATTAAGGCGTTGTTCCATCTGTATCAGCGGACCAAGAGTAGGCCAGGAAAACATTACCCAGACCAATACAGAGCCTTCACCAGCCTGAAAAGGAGGGGTCCATCGCTTCGCGCTGTTGTCTCCAAATTCTGTGCCGGCCACCTGCATGGTGCAATAGGAAACGGGAGTTATCCGACCAGTATAACTAAAACCATTGGGCTATACCAATTCATTTTCAAAAAATACAAAATTAAGAAAAGTTTTACATTGAAAATACTTCAAATGAGAAGGAGAATCCAAATCTAAAGAATTTAGACAACATAAGCCATTCGTGATAATATTCAATCTAAAGCTTGCGTTATTGTCGCTAGAGGGTGCTTGAGTTATTAGACCTTGACGTTTTCAAGGGTGTTTTATTAATTATTCAAATGATCACATCCCAATCTTAATAAAGTTTATTGAAAAAGTTTACATTAATTGTTAACCATGGACAACAATACATTTTCTTTTATGGTTATTTTCCAAGTTAATTATATCAAGAAAGCCCAGGTAAATTGCTGAATTCTCCCGACAAGATATGGACTAAAGATAAACTTTATAAACTAATTTCCAACATTAAAATTATTTCTCAGTTAAGTTAATCACTACAGCTGATAGGCCTGCTCGGGTGGCCAACCGGGTATGGTGCCGCGCTGGAAACGAATAACCGCGGGTTCGAATCCAGCTGCTGGCCAGCGTAAGCTGTGAGGCCATTTAGCCAGACTTGGTCTGAGATTTGAAAGTCACTACAGCTGATAGTGTCAAAATGTATCAGCTTCATGTCTATCAGGGGTTATGATTTCGATTGTAACTCAAATAAATAAATTTAAAATCAGTTTAAATGAGTGGAAATAACAATCGGAGGATTGTTTACTTCTCTATCTTCGCTAACTCGATTTATCGCAGGAAACAACCGAAGAAATCTCTCAGTATTTGCTCAGTATCAATTCTACCTCTACATCGTCTAGCATTGTTATAACGGCCAAAAGGGCTTGGAGTGTTACTATGTATGAATTTCTTCTATGTATTGCGGATACTCTCCATTACAACCGCCACATTAGGACAATCCCCAAGAGCAGAACTGTAGATAAACGTTGTCGCTTATTGAATATGTATGGGATGATGAGACACTCAGCAAATAGCTCGTCAAGATCCTCCAATACCACTGTTGCAAGACAATAAATCCATGCACCCATTGCAACTTGGCTGGTTGGGATGGGTGGTGCGAGCTACACCCTGGCTGGCTCGGCCACTGGTTTGCCTCTTCTGAGCAAATATTTCCCGATTCTACAGTTTAATCTTTACGAGTTTGCCTCAATGAGTTTTGAATATGCGTGCGACGTTCGTTTCCAGGTTTAATTTTTTTTTTCCGTCCTTATGAATGGAACTTCAATGGTCGACTGCGTTAAGCCCCATTCTTAACTTGTTCAATGCCGTAATTCATCATGATGATGGACCGTCTTCTTAGTTTTCTCAACGTGGGATTCGACAGTCGTGCCAATTGCTGTGCCGAGCGACTTTTTCATGTTTTGGTAACTTTTATGGCTTATTTCTGCTGGATTTACTGATTAAGATTGCCTCCAGGTCAGTAATGTGCCGTTCCAAGTTCTTTTGGAAAATTTTACCCTGAAATAATGGACTGCGTCCTACGAACTGAATTTCATTTTTTTATTAATTTCCTACTGCTTGTTATTTGATTTGTTTATTTTCTTAGCTCATTCTTTAATTTATGAATACCTTATTTCTCTTTTCCTTTAATTATTTTATCATATATTCCTTTTCTATTTCAGTTCGTGGTCGATCCGGGGTGTGCTTCTGATTTCTCTTTAGTCACTTTGTTCTCAGCCCCATTTTGTGCTATGTCTAGGAATCAATTTCCTCCCCTTGTCTCCCTTATGTGGTAGTGTCTTACTTGTTTGTTTGCCTGTGCTTTTCTTGCCAATCATTCTGCTTTTACTAATTATTCTAGTTTTTTTGTTCTTTTATGCTTTGTGTTTTTTTTTACTTGTATTCTTTTCTAGGAGCCACACTCTGGTCGACGGGTTTGTTTTATTTTTATCTTTACCACTTCCCAGAAGTTTTTTCTGCTCACTACGCTGATCTTCATCGAGCGTTTGCAGTTTTTTCCTTCCAATGGGTTCCAAACGATCTTTTGCTACCAGACTGTCTTCTCCCGAGTAAGAACTGTCCCAAAGCCATTCATCTTCTGAACGTGTTTCATGACTTTACCTCCTTTGGGACTTGGACGTCGTCTTCATTGAAGCCTTGTACTGTTATCTCATCTATTAGCTATTACATTCATTTATTATGTGTAGCAATAAAATAATTTTGTTTGGAATTGGTCTGTTATCATTACCTGTCAGATAGCACGCTTAAATTTTGGGTGGTTTATCGTTTTATTTGGTAGGTTACGAGATTAAAAGATTTGTTTGTTTGCATTAAGCTGGGGGTCTACCGGGACGAGAGTTTAATGTTAATTAAACTTTACTTTCACTTTGGGGATGTAATTTCTTATCTCTTGAATTTCAGATAAACCTCTTAGACTATAATTATATTTTAAATGTCTTATCAATTCATCCAGTTACTATTTCCCAATTACTCTTTATTACCTGGGCGATAAGTTTGAACTGAAACCGCTTGAATTAAAAAGCGCGCTTCAGTATATGTTCTGTCAGCGGGAAAATGTGCACTAAATACACTGTCTATCAGATTTCCGGGTACAACACAATCAGGTGGAATTTTAACAATGTCTGAATTCAGCAATTTTCCATGACTCAAGTCAAGAATCGTTTGTCCTCAGATTTGTAGTTAACTTTAAGAAACCAATTACGTTACACCAATAAAAGAAAATCGAAAACAACACAGACCGATATAGGATGAGCAACCAAAACGAATGGCTTGATATTGCTTTTACAATGACGGCTTTACACATTGTTCTGTTGACAATTGTTTTTATAACGGAGTTTAGCATTAGTAACCACATATTGGATTGCATTTTAACATATCCGTTCTATTTCATACAGCCCACCTCGCACAGGTCGCCATCCTGTGTAGCGATGACAGACATAGCTTCTCAGCCCTGGCCGGACGTAAGGGTCCCACGCTCAGAGGACAGCCATCCTTCAGGGATGTTCGTTAAAAGCCAGACGATGTTTCCAAGACTTGGAGATAGGAAGAGGAGAAGCTCAATCCACGACCAACTAATTTCGACATCAGCTTATGAATTGGACTAATAGACTGCTTGTTAAGATTACTTATCTGCTAATTATCATTCAGTTATTGAATTGTATTATTTTAATTAGAACAATTAAATAATTGTTTTCCATACCTCCCATTTCTCCACTCTGTTTGTGTGCGATACAAAAATACACGACAATTACTATTCGATTCACTTACAAGAATCCTTATTTTATGATCACAATAATTCAAACTTTTTTTGATCATTATCTCGTAGTTTTATATGTTCAGAATTGAAAATTGTCTTATTAATCCTTATACACACTTTTCCTAATTTTCAAATTTGAGCATTGAAATTCCAAATTAGAAAATAAGCTGTATATCTAGAAATGAGAAATCCTTTTCACGCATTTAATTGTATTTTATTCAAAATTTTTACATTTTATAAAAATAAATTTTTAAAGACAGTATTACAAATTGAATTTTCTTGCATTAAACTTGTTATTGAGAGTAACCCAACCACTAGCAATCATGATAACTTGATGTGCGACCTCGTCTTGCATGGATGTTTGTAGTGCTCACAGTTCGATATGCAATTAATTCTTCGTGGATGTTGAGATGTTGTAATACTGCAGCGAAGTGTTCTATCCCACGAGGTGGTTTCTTCAGATCAGGTACATGTGATAATGCGTCTTTTATTAAATGATTAATGTTTGAGACACATATTCATTTGCCAACGACTGACACTGTCCCTTCTTTAGTCCATCGGATAACAACAGTTCTCTTAGGAAGTCTCTTGAGGAGCTGGTCCCATTTCGAGGTTTGTTTAACAGATAAAGTCAGCACGTTATCCCCAAGTTCGACCTCGGGGGTTTCACTACCCATGGAACCATCATCATTCCGGTTGGGTTTTTCTTTTAAGTCTGTTGGCGAATGAAATGCAGGTGAATAGACGAGTTGAGTTGGTGATGGATAAGGGAATGTCTCGGGGAGGGATCTAGGTGATGGTAATGGGTGTATTAACGATGGCATCTGTGGAGTTTGAGGGTCTGTTTGACTTGAAAAAGTCGTTTGCTTCGAAATGAATTCAGGTCTCTTTCCTCTTAGATATTTCTGAAGTATGTTCAAATAAAGGTCCATTTTCTGATGCACATTCAAATTTGGGTTTTTTAAAATTTCGTTGATTTGCGAATTCAGTTGTTTATTACGTTTTTTTTTCTTCATCATCATCATCAACCCCACTCTGTTTAGTGTTGGTTTGTTCAGGTGGATGATGCCGGGGATACAGTCTGTGTTTGTGTATGAATGAGTCTTTGATATTCGTGTGAAGGTAGTAATACGTATTTCTGCAAGTTCTCAACTAATTGATTTATTCAAAATTGGACCAGTGATGCTGCCTAACAAAAGGGGTAGCAGGAATCCGTTCCCACGTTGATTCTGATAAGCTTTCCTTGCCCTTAATGAAATTTTTTTATGAGCTAAACTTTTTATCTTCCTCAAATGTGGCCTAATACGAGGTGTTCAAGGTACTTTATGATGTAGAATGTTATGAGAGATCTCACACAGTGCTTTTACTTGATTAAGCAACGCATCTTGCATCAGCGCTTTCCTATGACGGGGTCCTGAGTGTTTCAAAAAATGACGATGTTTTACGACCAGTGGTATCATCTTTGTAACCGCTTGATGGCCGCTCAATTTAAAAATGATTGACGTCTGCTTTAAAACTTCGTTTTATCAGCATAGATCACGATTGATCTTTCATGAGGAAAAATTCTACTATGCAATCTCAGAACATCAAGACAGCTCTGAGTTAAATTGAGTAGCAAATAACTACGGGGTTCCTGCGTGGCATCTTTAAAGGCTTCGATGATTAAACGACCATAACCTGTTTGTGAGGCCTGCGTACAAATCTGACTTATATGTCTCTCGATGACTTTATCAGAAAGATAAACTGTGTGTGTAAACTTATTGATCAGATGATTTTCGAATGGGCAAAGAGGTTCTGCGTTATTAGAAATTGAGATGATGATAACAACTGTAGATTTTTTCAACAATTTCGTTATTTTTCACCTCAATTAATAAATCGTCTAAAATCAGTAAAGACTGTTCGGGAATACACTCTTGTATCAACTTTTTATTGGGGATTCCTGCATGAAATGTAATGTTTGGGAGGTTCAGATTTTTAACATCCAGGGGTATTAACACTCCATAGCAGTAAATCATTTCTGTTGGTGGTGGATCCATTACTTCATCTCTACACTTTAAGAATTTATGCCACTAAGTTAGACTTACCACTTCCAGAGGTACCGGCAACAACAGCCGAAAAGTATTGCATAAATTTAACAGATACGTTTATCTCCATGATGATGTGGATGATGATGAAATATCAGACGAAGGGGAAATTTTCGAAAGGGTTTGTGGGTGCTAAGTTAAGGTTGAATGATGTCCCTCTCTTTTTGATACATTTTTATTTATTAAAATTCATTGCATACATTATTCAAGATCTGCGAAATTATCCAATGAACAGTTTGACACGACGGAATTACAGATAATACACTTTTTGCAAAACAAAAATTTATCATAGTCTGGATTTTACAAAGACGAAATTTCTCGTGGGACGGTTTTTGCAAAGACGCTACTGATTTGTATACAATTTTTGCACCAGTGGATTTTCTCCAAGGACAATTTTTGCCATGTCAGAATTTCTCTGAGCACAGTTTTTCGTTAGGTTGTTTTTATCTCATGTGAAACTTCAACCAAACAAATTTGTGCCTTGACACATTTTAAATACCATCTACATACGTTTTATTTTGAGGATAATTATACATTTTTGCATCAGTGCCAATATCACTGTAATAAAGTATTTTTAAATTCGCCTCATAGCCATTCATACAATGTAGAGTAATCAGCAACAATAATATACATAGACTAAAAAGACGCATCAACGATTATTTCGAATCATGGGTGAAGGTCGCTCCATCATCATTGCTAAAAAAATTTCAAATGTGCAAATGGCCAGAGGGGTTTATGATGTTATCTATCAATCAATAGCTTTAAGCACACGTGTTTAAGGAATGATTATAGACTCTAAACTGAAACATACTGACTATTGAAATCAAAGGTCTTTCAAAGGGTTGCTACTCTACAACAAGTAGACCCCGGATCTAGTGATATTGCGTAGGCGACAGGTAGGACCACCACACGGGTCATCTCATTGGCACAGGGTCGATGAAGGACCATCCCTGATGACAAGCTCCAAAACCCTGATCAACGGGGATACGGCTCGCACGCAGGCGGTTTGCCATCTATAGGATTTTCAACCATCCAATGGTTGGTAACACGGCGGCCAGTGAGTGGGTTTTTCCAAAAACCCACTCACTGCAAGCCGCCATGGTGTTACCAACTGATTCGATGGTAATGAAAAACCTAGTTAAATTTTCGCAATAAACACATACGTTAAATTTATGCAACACTTTTTGGCTCTTGTTGCCAGCAGCTCTGGAAGTGGTAAATCTATCTAGTGGCAAAAATGTTAAAGTATAGAGATGAAGTAATGGATCCACCACCAACAGAAATAATTTACTGCTATGGAGCGTTAATACCCCCGGTTGTTAAAAATCTGAACCTGCCAAACCTTATGTTTCATGCAGGAATCTCCGATGAAAAGTTGATACAAGAGCCTATTCGCGATAGTCTTTATTGATTTTAGACGATTTATTAAATGAGGTGAAAAATAACAAAACTGTTGAAAAAATCTACAGGCATTACACTCATCATCTCAATTTCTCTGTGTTACTCATAACGCATAACCTCTTCGTCCATTCGAAAATCATCCGAACAATAAGTTTAAACACACACTTCATCTTTCTGCTAAAGTCACCGAGAGACGTATGTCAGATTCGTACGCTGACCTCGCAAACAGGTTACGGTCATTTACTCATCGAAGCCTTTACCTTTGCCACACAGGAACCCCATATTTATTTGCTACTCGATTTAACTCAGAGCTGTCCTGATTGCGTAGTAAGATTTTTCCTCATGAAAGAGCATTTGTGATCTATGCTGATAAAACGAAGTTTTAAAGCAGACATCAATCATTTTTAAATTGAGCGGCCATCGAGCTGTTACAACGATGATACCCCTGGTCGTAAAACATCGTCATTTTCTAGGCACTTTGAAACACTCAGGACCCCGTCATAGGAAAGTGCTAATGCAAAATGCATTGCTTAATCAAGTAAAAGCACTGTGTGAGATCTGTCATAACATTCTACATCATAAAGTACCTTGGACACCTCGCATTAGGCAGCATTCAAGGAAGATGAAAGGTTTAGCTTATAAAAAAATTTCATTAAGAGCAAAGAAAGCTTATCTGAATCAACGTGGGAACGGATTCCTGCTACCCCTTTTGTTAGGCAGCATCACTGGTCCAATTTTGAATAAATTAATTAGTTGAGAACATGCAAAAATACGTATTACTACCTTCACACGAATATCAAGGACTCCTTCATACCCAAACACAGACTTTACCCCTGCATCATCCACCTGAACAAACCGACACTAAACTGAGTGGGGTTGCTGATGATGATGAAGAAAAAAAACGTAATAAACAACTGAATTCGCAAATCAACGAAATTTTGGAAAACCCAAATTTGAATGTGCACCATTTGGACCTTTATTTACACACACTTCAGAAATATCTAAGAGAAAAGAGACCTGAATTCATTTCGAAGCAAACGACTTTTTCAAGTCAAACAGACCCTTAAACTCCACAGATACCATCATTAATACACCCTTTACCATTACCTCGATCTCTCCCCGAGACACTCCTTTATCCATCACCACCTCAACTCGTCTATTCACCTGCATATCATTCACCAACAGACTTAAAAGAAAAACCTAACCAGAATGACGATGGTTCCGTGGGTGGTGAAACCCCAAAGGTCGAACTTGGGGATAACGTGCTGACTTTACTTGTTAAACAAACCTCGAAACGGGACCAGCTCCTCGAGAGACTTAGTAAGAGAACTAATTTTATCCGATCGACTTAAGAAGGGTCAGTATCAGTCGTTGGCAAATCAATACGTGGCTCAAACATTAATCGTTTAATAAAAGACGTATTATCACCTATAACTGATCTGAAGAAACCACCTTGTGGGAGAGAACACTTAGCTACAGTATTACAACATCTCAACATCCTTGAAGAATTAATTGTTAATCCTGCATATCGAACTATAAACATCTTTGCAAAAGGACATCGCACATCAAATCGTCATGATTGCTACTGGTTGGGTTACACTCAATAAGAAATTAATGCGAAAAAAATTCAAGTTGTAAAAAAAAATTTGAATAAAAGACAATTAAATGCGTGAAATATCTATTGTTGTGTAATTTATTAGATGTTAAAAAGAAAACACAGACAGACACAAATTCATTCTGAATTCAAAAATTTTATTTTCCACAAATGAATACACAATTTAATTACAACAAAAATTGTAATGATTAAACAGAATAATTTAAAGATCGACAACATTGGTTCCGTTTGGACTTTTGACGTGTCTTAAATGAGGTGTTGTTAGTAAACTCACCTTGAATGAATTCGCATTTCACGAGTAGATCGTTTTGGATCAGTTCATTTCTAAAAGAGTTGTTCACAATGGCCTCCATAGAATGGCCTCTTGCAGCTAATTTCAGGTAATGTAAACAGTGATGACCACATGTGTCAGAAGTCTGGTGTTGCACTATTCTCGTGTTGTAGATCCATTTTTTAGGGTGTGTAGCCATGAACGGGTGGAATTGTTCTTGGGGAAACATTTCAGAAGAATTGAAGATACGTGCTTGTTTGACCGACGGTATAAAGAAGGCCACCTAGTGGGTGCCTGATTTACTGGAATCATCTGTATTAGCAATTAGTAACGAAGGGTAAACAGGGTTGAAAAATGCGATCAAATCAGACGGGAAAATGCCTCGTTCCAGAGGACGAGTGATGGGGTCTCTCTCGAGCGCACTCCATAGCTGTTGTGTGTCCATTGAATCTAATTTGTGAAATCAAAGCTTACATTTCTGTCTTTATTCTATGGAGATCCTGATACTGGCAATAGTTAATCAAGTTTACAGAGTTAGCTAAAGCTTCAGAGAACTGAACTTCAACGTTTAGCGTACCATTGCGTATAAGATTGTATCTATCTCTATAATAACTCCTGTCCCCCGAAAGGTCAAAGGCAAAAAATGTGTAACCAGCACCGTAATCAAACTGTGTGACCTCAACATCTCTGTCTTCTTTCCAAAGCCCGAGTGCTTTCATGGAGTGAACAAACTCTCTCAATTAAGACCCCACTTCA
The DNA here is from genome assembly GCA_023313115.1 of Rhysida immarginata. Classification (NCBI taxonomy): domain Eukaryota; kingdom Metazoa; phylum Arthropoda; class Chilopoda; order Scolopendromorpha; family Scolopendridae; genus Rhysida; species Rhysida immarginata. The sequence goes on from JAHWFO010026080.1 coordinate 15,391, forward strand.
AAATTTGATTTAAGAGGGTGAAGAGGACTTGATTGAGTATCTAAGGACAGTGAAAAGAAAAATAGATTGAAATGTTGAAAGTTGAATAGGTTTGAATTAAAAGAACCATTCTTTGCTTCACTCGTTGTAAACGCAAAAATCAAGTGGGTCGGAATCTGGCCCGTAATTAAGTTCTGTATGACGTGATTTCTAGTGCTGACTGCAATGCTAGACGATCTCATTTCGACTCGTCCGATAGGGTAAAACGCATTAGTGGTTTGTAGAGTCTTTGAATGCGGTAATAACGTGGCCATGTTAAATTTAATTCTCTCGAAGTTCAGTGTTGCTTTTCGAATTGTGATCTGATAATTAGTGTTAACCTCGTCAGACATCAGTGCAAAGTTTGGTTTACTTCTGTAAAAGCTCAGTCTAAAATCCAGAGAGTTTAGCAGCAATCAACTCTGTCAGAGTATTTCTATATGGAGAGAACCCTCCAAGTAATAAACACCGTGTTGAGCGAGCTTTTTGCAGAACATAAGTCCGTTGTTTGTACCATCAATATTATCCATTTTTCCACTTCTTTCTTTACAATAACCTGTTGTTGTGAGCTGGGGTTTTTTAGAGGTACGACCATAGTTCAAAAGAGTTTCAAAATAAGCTCTGTATGAATATAAGTTATTGCTATGACTGACTAATGTATCCCCCAGGTGATAGTACGAGGTCTGTTCAAAAAATACGTAGACTGTTTGAATTGCGCGGGCCCTATTGGTCCCAATCAAAATCGCTTGGTGTCGCCATCTTCTGACAGATCCGCTGATTACAAGGCAGTTTTTTGATTGCAAATATGAGTATTGGTTGATTAGCTACGCGGTTGTTTGTGAAGTGTGTTTTTTTTCGTTTGGCGGATTTTTAGAATGAGTGACTTGAACGAGCAAAGAGTTGCTATGAAATTTTGTGTTAAACTCGGAAAAACTGCCACTGGACGAGTGGAAAAGGCCAGAAATGTGGACGAGAAGTGACTGGTTGTTTCATCACGACAACGCTCCAGCCCATTCAGCCCTCAGAACTCG
>JAHWFO010026084.1:0-15174 GCA_023313115.1 Rhysida immarginata
CTAAAGATCATCAGTCAAAAGACTGCCCAAATGTAAAAGGACAAGATCCCCCAAAATGTATTCGATGTAATGGACAACACACCTCCAGTTACACAAAATGTCCTAAATATCCGCAAGTCAGGAGAGTGCAAAGTGCTAAAGTGTCCCCGGAGATTTCCTATGCCTCAATGGTCTCCAAACAAGATAAGAGCATTAACGTGAATGATTTTCAAGAAATGTATAAACAAATTGGCAGTGTATGCAATTTGTTAAACGAACTGGGCAAGAAAATGCCACTGATGAGTGGAATACTTACGAATAAGCACTGACAGTATGGCTGATCGATGCTATTTTATTAAGGTAAATCGAGGTAAACTTCGTTGCGTAATATGGAACGCCAGGGGGGTCCCCCGGAGGCGTATTGAGTTTTACAACTTCCTAACCCAATGGGATATAGACATAGCATTTCTATGTGAGACACACTTAAGGCCAGACCGCGACTTCAGGCTACCTGGTTACTGTGTCTATCGTAAAGACAGATTTCTTCCCACTACAGTAAAGTCCCCCTCAGGTGGGTCAGCAATTATTATTAAGAAAGGCATTCATCATCGGGAGGAACCAACCCGAGACTATATGGGAATGGAAGCTGCCTCTGCTATCATTACTGATGCCACACTGGGAGAGGTGAAACTAGTGGCTCTATATAATGCGCCCAAGCATAAATTCGATGCCAATGAGCTCGACGAGCTGTTTTCCGGGAATATTCCCGTTATTATGGCGGGAGACCTGAACGCTAAGCACTCGCACTGGAATTCAAGATGCCATAACCAAAACGGTGTCCTTTTGTATGGCTACGTGCAAAAGCAATCTGATATTATTGCAGTAGGCCCTGTGGATGATACATATTATTGTGATCATTCTCCTTCAAGTGATGTACTTGATATTGTGTTGTTGAAGGGCTTCTACAAATCATTCAGTATCTATACTGTCAATGATCTATCCTCAGACCATAAACCAGTTGCACTAAATTTTGATAGCGTAAACATTGACCTCAAAGAAGAATTGAGGCTCAAACAAGACTGGAAATTTTTTAGAGAAATTCTCAAAAATGATGACAACCCACTAAATAACGTACATAGTACGAGCGACATAGATACCAATGTGAAAAAGCTTACTAAACGTATAAATGCAGCTATTGACTCTAGTGCTTCACCCTTAGAGTCGAAGCGAGCTGATCACCTTGATCTCACCCCAGAAATCAAACAATTAATTGAGCAAAGGAATAAGGTTAGAAGGCAGTGGTACCGAACTCGTGATTCATGGCTTAAGACCAAGTATAATAGGCTCACTAGAAGAGTTCACGAGGAGGTAAAAGCACTTCGTAATGACAGGTGGAGCGATAAAGTTAAGAGTCTGTCGACCCACGATAACTCTCTTTGGTGCATGGTTCGAGCCTTGCAAAACAAGAAAGCCATAAATATCCCACCTCTGTTAGCCCAAAATGGCAAATTCATCACGAATGATGATGATAAAGCGCAGCTTATTGCAAGTTCACTTTCAGAACAGTTTGTCACGCCTACTGATGGTCGGCAAATAGGACTTGATATGTCTGAGAAAGTAAAATCCTGCATAACTGGCTTCTATAATATTCACGGCAATGAATTCCCAAAACATAGCATTAATGTAAATGAAGTCCTAAGCATCATTAAAAATTTAAAAACGAGAAAAGCTCCAGGTAAAGACTCTATCAAGAACAGTGCTTTGAAAAATTTACCTCCAAATACAATTCAAGATATTGCAAAAGTGATTAACGACTGCTGGAAGAACACTTACTTCCCGGATGCTTGGAAGCAATCAGTTGTCTTAAGCATTCCTAAGCCAGGACAAAATCCTGCAAATCCTGTTAGTTACAGGCCCATCAGCTTGTTACCATCAATTTCCAAAATCCTGGAAAAAACAATCCTCAAGAGATTCGTTGAGTACTGTGATGCCAACGATCTCATCCGCGATGAACAATTTGGATTTCGCTCAAACCATTCCTGCCAACTCCAAACATGGAGGCTCGCAGCGGATATCAATGAGCCCCTTTATCTGTCTAGGTATTGTGGGGTTGTTTTCCTCGATGTACACAAAGCCTTCGACCAAGTCTGGCACGATGGTCTTATTTTTAAAATGATTATAGATGGATTTCCTCAAGACATAATTACTCTGATACACTCGTTTCTCTCCAACCGGTTCTTTCAGGCCAGAGTTGGAGATAGTCTATCTCCTATGTATGAAGTAAAAGCTGGTGTCCCACAGGGTTCAGTCCTGGGGCCAGTATTATTCAATTATTTTATGCGAGACTTTCCAAGTACTTCTAAATGTAAGCTCTTTTTTTACGCAGATGACGCTGCTATACTGACCTGTGCCCGTCAACCAGCCGTAGTAGTCTCGCGGCTGCAGAAGGCTCTAAAGGAGTGTGAAAGCTGGTTTAGCAAGTGGAGGCTAAAATTGAATGTAGACAAATGCAAGGCGATGTTTGTTTCCAAGAAGAGAAAGAGATCATTAGATTCTCTAACACTATATGGCAAAAAACTGGACTGGGTTGAAACTTATAAATATCTTGGTGTTGTTATTGACTCTAAACTTACCTGGACTCCCCACGCAACTTATGCGTTGAATAAGGCCAAGAGAGCCAAGTTTAGCTTGATTGCTCTGCTGGGCCGGCATAGTGCTCTGAACATTGATAATAAACTCCTACTCTATAAGGTCATTGTACGGACCATCTTGACGTATGGTATGCCCGTCTGGGCTACAATATGTAAGACTAGGTGGAAAGAACTGCAAACGTTCCAAAACGTTACCCTTAGGACTATTGCGCAAAAAGATCGGAGAATTGTTCGCAATTCCTCCATTTATAAAGACTTCAACATGACTCATACTGGCAAATACGTTCAAGGGCTCATGGAATCCATGTTGCCCAATATAGAAAATCATAGCAACGAGCTAGTCTCGGGCATTTTAAAGCATCCTATGCATAGAAAGAGATATCGTGATCCAAGGCATATACTTGATATTAATTTTGAAGACATTGATAATGTCTTATTTCCAGATTACTGGACTTCATAAGTCGTGTTTTATCTAATACTAGTGGTCTGCTTCTAGTCTAGACAGTCGTCAATCAAATTTTCCTCCACCAAGAGGAGGCAATTTTCTTTCATACTTTGGATGACCTTTGTGGGTACATCAGGCTTCTTTTCTAGCTCAGTGTATTTCCCTTGGAATATGATTATGAAGGGTGAGATTATATAAGCTCTGCTTCAAGTTCCACTCGAATACCGATACACTACACTGTTCGATTGTCGATACAACTTAGTTCCTTTCTGTCGAACAGAATATTTCGTGTCAAGGTTGGCTGCTCCATGTCCGACCCTTGTGGTGACAATGCTGGTGTTCCCCAGGGTTCCATCCTGGGCCCTGCATTGTTCAACTTTTTCATCCATGACTTCCCAACTTTTACCAAGTCCAAGCTATATCTCTTTGCTGACGACGCAGCCATCATGACTACTGACCGCAATCCTGCTCACGTTATATCACGCTTACAAAAGCCTTACGACTGTGCGAGAAGTGGTTTGCAAAGTGGAGACTTGACCTAAATGTTGACAAATGCAAGGCAATGTTCATTACGAAGAAACGTCGGAAACCACCGAGTCCTCTCTTCCTTTCTGGTAAAGAGCTCGAATGGGTTAAGAATTACAAATACCTCGGAGTGATGATAGATGCCAGGCTAAATTGAAGTGATCACGTCTCCTATGCGATAAATAAAGCAAAGAAGGCTAAGTTTAGTTTAGTTGCTCTTCTGGGGCGAAACAGCGCCCTTGGAATGGATAGCAAACTCTTGCTTTATAAGATGGTTATACGAACCATTCTTCTTTATGGTATGCCTGCCTGGGCTACAATATGCAAATCCAGATGGAAGGATCTCCAAACATTCCAAAACGTTACTCTGAGGACTATCGCCCAACTTGACAGGAGAGTCGCAACAAATATTTCAGTTGCTGAAGATTTCCATATACCTCTAATTGGTAACTATGTCCAGGAGTCGTTGAATAAGTTGCTTCCGAAGATTAGGACCATCCCAATCCTCTGGTTGCAGATATTCTGGAGCATCCATTCACGTTTGGAAGTTTACTCAGGCATCGCATGCCTCGACACGTCCTGGACATCAATTTCGACGACATCCAAAAGGCCATCTTTCCCGAATACTGGATCTCATAGCTCCTCGTGCCCCTCGTCAATCAACAATCAACTCTATCGTCCTTATAAGAAAGGACCCCATCTTATCCTCTGGATGACTTAACTAGGTTTCTTGCCTAGTTCAGTGTACTTCCCCTGGTTACTTCCTGGATGAGTATGGCAGTGAAAGCGTTGCTTTCGGACCGCTCGTTTCGTTTTTCCCTGCGCTGTTCGATTGTCGATTGTCAACTTTCATAAACAAGCTACTTCTGTACAAATCGATTATCCGGACCATACTCCTCTATGGCATGCCTGCATGGGCGACTATCTGTAAAACCAGATGGAGTGAACTACAGTCATTCCAGAATGTTACTCTGAGGACCATTGCTCAGCTGGACAAAAGGACGGTGAAAAACCAATCCATCCACATGGATTTAAACATGGCCCATATCGGAAAGGTTATACAGGATCTCCTTTTGATTATGATACAGAAGATGAAGACTCACGACAATAAACTTGGGAATGGAATACTGAAGAACTCATTGAATATGAACTGGCATACGAAGTATCGTAAACCGAGGCACGTTCTTGACGTCAATTTCGAAGATATTAGCAACGTCTCTTTCCCGGACTACTGGAAGATGTGATAATTTTCTTTCTCTTTATTTCGTTTGTATTTTGTTTCTGACAATCTTCAATCTTATTTTCTTTTTTTGTATAATATGGAAGACCGCTTGGGTTGGTTAGGCTTCTTGACTACCTCAGTGTATTTCATTTGGAGTTTATTCTGGTTGAATGAGCTTTGTGAAAGCGCTGCTTTCGTCCCATCCTAACAAATGTACACGTCACTGTTCGATTGTCGATTGTCAACTTTCATAACTTCAGGATAATTCTCTAATATTCTATTTGCTTTTAGAGAATTATCCTTTTTTGCTTTAATAAAGGATAGTCTCTATCCGAAACGTCAGCTTTTTATTTTGATTTTGATTAATTATTTTTGTTTATTTTATCTTATTTTTTATTTAATTTGTATTTTTAATTAATAACTATTTTTTAAATGAAATTTATAAAATTTAACAAAAAATTTGCCACGAATATCGATATTTTCCGATAATAATTCATTTAAACAGTTCTGTTAACGTAGCAATCTGTCTATTTATGTTTATGAGCGCATGTTTATGACTGCATGTTTATCAAATAACAATCTTGTGCTATACTATAAGCGAATTACTATAAAAAGGATCAGAAGGGAGGGCGGCAATTTTATTCAAACGCGCACTGAACGTGATAGGACTTGCAGAGATGATTTTAGTGTTGGTAAAAATGCAGCATGCGAACTATTGCGATGTCTCTTGGCTTCATACACGTTGGTTAAAGGTGGACGATAAGACGGTTTTTGAGTTTCCAGCTTAACTTTAAAAGCTGTAAGGAGAAAAGATGATGAAAAAAATATTTATCCATAAAATAAGAAAGTACTTTAAGTTTGATGAAAATACCTTAAGTATTGGAAAAAAAATAGGTAATAAGAGGAAAACTCAAATTATATCAGGCAAACTACAAGCTGATCCCAAAGTCAGGAGAAACTTTAAAAACTCAGTAACTCGCACACAAATGCAGATAAAAAGATTTTGTTTGCACAGAAACGATTGAAATAAAGTCGGATTTTTTTTTTCAGGAGAAAAAAAATTAATGATAGAGTTGTTCGGTATTTGACAGGTTACAAACATTAAAGTACTGGATAATATTATCTAGTGCTTTAACAAACATTAGAGTGTCTTTGTAACCAAAGTGCAGCCATGTTGTGTCCAATCTGTCATGGATTGGTGTAGTAGAAAGAAGAAATTTTGCACTGCGGACGTCCTTTTGTTCTCAAATACCTGCCGCACCCTGTAGGGTTATAACAAACAGAATTAATAGTGATCCTTAATCGTTATTGTTTCTTTCTAATTATCAAACACTGATAGTTCGGTTTGTGAATATATTTGATATTCTTTATATTACGAGCTTAGTCCTAAAAGTCTTTGACTAAAGAGTTATTCCCCATCAAGCCTACGGTAAACAAAAAAAAATTAAATAATCTATTCTTGTCGAAACTGTTAAAACTGCAAACAGCTAAATTGGGTGTTTTCAAAAATTACATTTCTGAGATCCGTTGGCGATCAAAATTACACCCAATTAGAAAATAGCTAGAAGATACCCTTACAAAGTTAACCCCACCAGCACAGATTATTCTGTAGGAGCCGATAAGTCTTTTCTTAAACAATAAACTTTGGCAAGGGGGTAACATAGATTCTCGTCGTCAGACGGGGGCGTGTAAGCGGAGGTGACCCAGGGATGGGGTAGGGGGTAGAGGGAAGAAAGTGGTAATTATTTAATGTGTTGTTAGTAATATGAATATCTTTCTAATTCATATCCATGGTTAGTAATGGAAAAAATCACTACCGTTACCATCCAGGATGAATCGATGGAAAGTTCTGGAACCAGGGTTTGATTAGGACATCTATCTCCTCGTTAGCACTTGCAATTTCACAGTTCATCAGGTCCAAGAAGTCGAGATGGTTCGCCAAAAATCGGTACTAAAAAGATTCTTCAGAGAGAAAGTACTTTTAATTACCATTGAATAAATAAACAAACACGATAATGGAGAGCTTTTACCGTTAAAGACGTTTTTGCGCAGATCGTTCATAAACTTTAACCAGTTCCAAGAATCGTAGACAATTTCTGGCCGTTCCAAAACCTGTACCAGATATCTTTCGCCGGTTCTTTTTCATTCCGTTGCTCTATGCAGTACGCCGGAAATCGGTTGCTTAACGTCATATTAATTTTATCTTTTTCTCACATTGGAATATTGACTAAACCTATAAATTATTTCAGGGCTTAGCGAAAAATTAACAAATACATGATCGCTTCAAGGCAATTCATAAAGCGTACAGTCATGGACAAAAAAAACGCTCCCTCACTCGATGCTGCTATATTTTAAATGAGCGTTTACTACTTTTGCCACTAGTGTCTAATATCGTTTAGTTCAGTCGGAAAATTGTCTAAATTTTAACCAATAAAACCATCCTATTTTCTTCCGTACAGACTATTTTTCTAAACAATCGAGGTAAAACGTTTTAAAGTTGACAATAACAAAGCAATAAATATTGTTCACAATCATTATCCAAAAATCAACTGAGAAGAAATATTAAATCAAAATTTTATCATTAGATTGCAGTGTGGTGGACTTGTAATCAAATACAGCAGAAAAACTGACATGCTAATCGATATCAGACCCCTAGTGGCAAAAGCAGTAAACGCTCGAATGAGGTACATTAGGGATAAACAATTGAAAGAATATGAGCGCCATATCGAATTTCTAAATAGTTGGAGTTTGTATTGTTGCAATGGCGCTGCATGAAAATCGTATTGTTATCGAAAGGTATTTCGAGACAAAATCACCTGTAACCATGAAAGAAAGCTCCGGAAAGAGTATAAGTGTCGAGACACACCAGGCAGGCAAGCAATCATAGATTTTGTCAAGAAATTTCGTGCCACTGGATGTGTTAAAGGCAAGAAAAAAGGCGGGAGCGAAGCTCGTATTCGAACGGCCGAAGTTGTCGAAAATGTTCGCACAAGGTTGGTCGATTCCCCTACCAAAAAATCTGTTCGCCGCTTATCCATTGAAGAAGGGCTGTCGTATACCACGACGAAAGGATTTACACCTGTTCCCGTATAAGATCCATATTTATCAGGAGCTAACAGACACTGGAAGACAGAAGCGACAACAATTTGCGATGGAGTTTGGAGCAGAAATGGAAGCCAATCAGGACATTGTGGACAACCTGTGGGTGTCAGATGAGGCCTTCTTCCATCTGTCAAGTGACGTTAATAAACACAACCATCTGTTCGTTTTTGGGGTTCTCAGCACCCTCATGAGATCCATAAGTCACCTCTTCATCCACGAAAGGTTATGGCTTGGTGCGCGATTTCCAAAAGAGGCATCATTGGTCCGTTCTTTTTTGAGGGCACCGTAACGTCACAAGCTTACTTTAACATGTTGGAAATCTTCTTCATCCCCGAGCTGCGAAGGAGGCGTACACCGCTTCGACATCAATGGTTTTAACAGGATGGGGCTAGGCTTTCTCAATGAGAAATTCGGAAATCGTGTCATTTCAAACAGGTTTCCAGATCGATTCGGGGGTGGTTTTCTTTGGCCCCTACGAGTCCTGACCTAAACCCATGTGATTTTTATCTCTGGGGGTTCCTTAAAGACAGTGCATTCACTACAGCACCAAGAACCGTAGACCAACTGCGACAAAGCATCGTCGACTGCTACACCCTTGTGGATGCAGAAATCCTGGATAGAGTTATGAACAACTTCACCATTCGGCTGCGAGCAGTTCAAAACGTTCGTGGTGGCCACATTGAGCATATCATCAAGACTTTTCCACGGGAATAAAAGCTCCTAACTGCCTAAAATATCATACTGCAATGCTAAGTTTGTAAACATTAATGGGTCAATAAATCATAGTACTGAAGTGGTCAGAAATTGACTGAATCATCCTGTAGTATGGATTCGATTCGAAGAGCTGATTTACTTTGGAAGTCGGGTTTGTCTAGGATCCCGAATAGCCCGTATATTTCTCTTCTGTTCCATTTCTCACACAATTGGCCAGTCTAAAAAAAACTAACATTACCGCTGCTCATTCCTTGCGCGTGAGTGTCGATCTTTGTTAAGCTACAAAAATGAGACAAAGCTTTCCCTCAAATAAAGCATACATTGTTGAATTCAAACTAATTAATTAATTCAAATTATTTACGATCACTATTTTTTTTCTGTTAATTTCTTATTTCTTCGTATCATGAAAGACGTTACATAAAAGAAGTGAGCAAAATCAGAGGGAACCTCTTATCCACAAGGAGATTTGTAGCCATCTTCAGCGATGAGAGATAAAATGCAACTAAATCAAAGCCTTAATGCTAGAGAATATATAGACAAGGTAGGCGGAGGGCATTATTTTTCATATATATACAGTGGCGGCCAAAATAGTTGGAACGATAGCATAATTTTCACTCGAAAAGTTATAACCGACAAGTTTTGTATACACGAGGCGTTTTGCAATATTCATCAATTAGCACCCTTTGTTTTTAACAGACTGGAATGAAATAATTTTAAAATTTGAATAATTTGCATGTAACAACCGACTTTTTCGTACCCCCCCTCCTCCAATTGTATTTAGACAAAATGATTGGAACCCTAACTAGTTTGCATGTCGTATTGCTTCTAGGGTATTTAAAAACCTGGAAATCGTTAGTAATCCAATCCAACAGCCAAAACCAAAAAATAATCATGAGTAAGAATTGTCATTTACAATATGCTGTGCGTCAGGGCATTCTCAAACTGCATCGTGAAGGACAATCATTTTCACAGATTTCAAGCACCTTCTCTGTTAGTAAGAGCACTTGTTCCCTAATTGTGAAGAGATTCCGTCAGATACGCATCGTTGATACCTCAAAAATCAGTAGTCTCCCACGAAAGACATCAGCCCGACCGGACAGGAAGATACGACGCCTGAGTTCGAGTGATCCATTCCGCACTGCCCGGAACATTCACCATAACCTTATGAATGAAAACAATGCGAATGTCAATGTCCGAACAGTTCGAAGGCATCTGAACGAATACGGCTTATTTGAACGATGTGCTGCTCGAAAACCATTTGTTTCAACAAAGAATCGCCGTGTTCGTCTTATATTCGCAAAGAAGTACCTGAACCTTACGCCATCACGGTGGTTTCTCATCTTATGGAGTGACGAATCTAAATTTTTGAGATTTGGTTCAGACGGTATGAAGCAAGTAAGACGACCAAATGGTCAAAGACTCAACCCAAAGTTCTTGGTTCCCACTGTCAAGGGAGGTGGTGGATCAGTGATGGTTTGGGCATGTTTTTCTGGTGGAGGAGTCGGCCTTATTCACCAAATCAACCGGATAATGGATCGCTTTGTCTGCAGAGACATCCTTAACTACTAATGCTGTCCTATGCTGATGACAATTTGCCGCTTAAAAGGGTTTTCCAGCAGGACAACGGCCCAAAACAGACGGCACGTGTAGTCACTGAATGGTTTAACTTCCACCTCATCAAAAAATTGGACTGGCCAGCTCAAAGATCTGATCTGAATCCAACTGAGAACTTGTGGAATGACATTGATAAGGAGATTAAAGCCAAAAAAACGAAGAATAACTTGGAGTTAATGGCAACAATCGAAGCAGTATGGAATTCCATTTCATTACAACGATGCCAGGCGCTAATACGGTCTATGCCGCGTAGATGTGCTGCTGTTATACGGTCGAATGTCTATCCCACGAAGTAGCGATGATTCTGAACTAAATAGTGTACTTTACCAACAAACATTTTGCTATATGTTGTTGTTTTGGTAAGTGTTCCAACCATTTTGTCCACGTATAATTGTAGGGGGGATGCGAAAAAGTTGAATTTTACATGCTAAATATTCAATTTTTGGAATTATTTTTTTTTCAGTTTTAAAAAAACAAAGGATTCTAATTGATGAATATTTTAGGACATCTTTTATATAAAACATTTCCAGTTATAACTTTTCAAGTACAACTTATGCTATCGTTCCAACTATTGTGACCACTTTGATTTAGTTGCATTTTGTCTCTCATCGCTGAAGATGGCTTCTCCTTGTGGATAAGAGGTTCCTCCGATTTTGGTTGTTCCATTCCACAGTGTTTTTTTTTTTAATTTTTGTAAAGTAAGTGTCATGGAATTCGAATACCAACACGAATTCCGTTGACACTGGCATTCGCTTTCGCTCTTGGGTTTTCTGTAGCTCGAAGAGGAGGGCGGAGCAACGTCAGCATTGCCGTCGAACCTGTCATCACGCCTCAGCCAATTGGAGAACAGACCGGGAGCAACCGGCGAAATTTGAAATTTTCAAATGCGAGAGAGCAGAGGGGACATGGGAGAGAAAAAAGAAGGAGCGTACGAGGAACCCAAGGAGCGATGATGGCGGGTTATCATAGGCAATTCCGGACTGTGTGCTATCTTAGGCAATTCCGATAGCAGGACGCAGCACGGGGAATGTTTGGAACCCCCGTCGGATTCAGTGACTGTGAGGACGGCCGCGAGCGAGCCATGCCGGCAAGCTATTAAAGCGGAGTTTTCATCGCAACGACGCGAGATATTATCGACGCCAGCCGTGAGTCGAACTCGAGTACCCACGAGACGCCTGTATCCCGGGACAGACGTTATCAGTGTACGCATCAAATTTAGTGAGTACCTTCTTTACTATTGACAATAACAGCCAGCTACTCCAAGCCTGCTTTGGGGAGTTGTACTGGAGAGAACTTCGCTCTAATGAGGCTATTAGAGGGATATGGCCAGCGGGATTAACTGCGTACGTGCAGCAAACGCTGGAATTTACATTAATCTAGCCCGCCGTTAAAAACGGTCTTAGGTGGTCGTAATCTATCCCATCTGCTGTTTAGTCAGCCAGTAAATTTATTTAGTCCATTGGAAATTAATCTTTGTGTCTTGTTTAACGTTTAATTACAGATATTGTGTGCGGGGCGAGCCTTCTATGTACATACATTTTTCATTAAATAGTTTGACGATAAGGACTCTATTTGAACTGTGACTTTACCTATGCTTTATGCCAGGGCCGTCCAAATCGTGCACGTCGCCCGCGTGCAACATAAAAAGCTCGCGGGCAAAGCTAAGGAGATAGTCCAAAACTCAGGAGGGGAGTGGATACAGTTTTTCCTATGCAGTGTTGGCAGACTTTAGGGGGCGATTCGTTAAATGAGGCATTATTTCTTTTGTTACTGATACTTGCTTGTTTTTCGTCTCGCATAACATGGCGCACATTTCGAAAAAGCATAAAATTTCTGAACCAGTATTTAAACCGGAGTGGGAGAATCTGCTTTTTTTGTTTTTTTCATTTAACACGGATCAGAGTCTAAGTGCTTAATATGCAATCGTGTCCTATCGGGAAAAAGAAAATACAATTCTACCTGATATCGAGAAAATTGTCACATTAAAACGAAGGAAATAAAATGGTAAACTGCCTCGGTTTGTTTTTTGTTTTTTTACAGTATCGAATTGATAATTAGCAACTCGACTTTAAGGAACTGATCCACGTAATATGCAATAGGGGTGGAAGGAAAATTACCCGCGTGCACGGGCGCTGCCCGCGGACAGAAATCTTAGACAGCCCTGCTTTATGTGCTACGATGAGTGGAAATAGTTTTAAGGACTATTCATTAGTAGTGGACATTAAACTCTCGTAAACATAATTTATCGTGTTTAGAATTTTACGTAAAGGACATTGAACTCTGACTAGTTCTGCAGTTGAATCTTGTGTCAAATACAATTTGTTTCGTCATTGTGTTGCGTTGTTACGCATATGTCCTAGATAATTACTCACGATAATAATTGAATTCCCGCGCCACAGTACCGAAGCACGCCGCTAGAGGGACCAAAACAAAATGGCGCAGCTCACTGATAAAGTGGAGCATCGTGCGGTAATTCGTTTTCTGCGTTTGAAGGGGAACAATGCTGCAACAGTCCATGCTGAGTTAGTGGAAGTGTACGGCAACGATGCACCATCATATGACACAGTGGTTAGGTGGTGCAGACGCTTCACATGTGGACAAACAAGTCTGAATGACGAAGAACGAAGTGGCAGACCATCTCTCCATGAAGAACGGGAATCGCAAGAGAAGTGGAGATCCTGGTGCTCGAAGACCGGCATATCACAATCGAAAGGATAGCGGAAAAAGTGAAAATCAGTCATGGACCAGTTTTCAACATCCTGCACGACATTTTGAATATGACAAACGTCGCCGCCCGAAAACGATAACGCCCCAGCTCATTCTGCACAGGACAACACACACACACACATGCTTTCATGGGCTATCAAATCCCCCCCCCCCCCGTATTCTCCTGACATGGCTCCCAGTGATTTCTTCCTCTTTGCTCAGATGAAGAAACCATTGCACGGCAGGCATTTCCAGGATGACGACGAGGTGAATTTCGAGGTGGAACGTTGCCTGAACAGCCAAATTGCAGACTTCTACAACCAAGGCCTACGTCAAGTCATCATTGAAGGGTGAATATGTGGAGATGGACTAACACCATCATCAAGTTTCATGGTCGCAGCTTGATTTTTTCAAAGTGATAATTAAAACTTTATGACCGCCCCTCGTATAGTATTAGCCAGTGGCTTGATTTCTTATTGAATTGACAACATGATTATTACATTAGGACCGTATGAGTGTTTGTCATTTTTAACTAATGCTCATTTGTTGCTTTAGCCAAGTTGGTTTTTATTTTTTGTGTGTATTACTGAGGTTTACTTACATAATTAATTCTTTGCCATAGCATGTTGATCACTTATATTAGTGTAGCTGAACTAAGCTTTTCACGATTATTGTTTTATTGATCGTTATTTATTTATTTATTTATTTATTCTATTTAAGCCTTATTTTTACTTAATAAATTCCATTTGTGTTATTACATCCGTTCGCTGTTACCTGCTTTTATCATTCCACTGCGCGTTACAGGAAGTGAGGTAACTGAAACTGCTCCGTTCAAACATGGCAGGATATTCATTTCGTGAACAGGCAGACATGATTTTTATCACAGAAGTTATTGATAAAGAATAATAAACAAAACTGACCTTATTGATCTGTCGATGCTTGATCATCGTCTCCCCTCTGTATGATTGTTATGTACGGCCGCGCGAATGGTAATGGACACGACGCTGCACTGCTGTATGAGACGGCATTTCCAGACCGAAGAGGGCCGAGTCATCCAACCTTTGGAGCTGTGTATCGTCGCGTTGTCGAGACAGGATCCGTAGCACCGCAGACTATTTTCCGAGGAAGACTACATGTTACTCGTACGCCTGACCAGGAAGAGCACGTTCTACGGGCTGTAGAAGAACAGCCAGGTATCAGCACAAGACGAGTAGCCCTGGCAGGATATTTTACGAGCAACTCATGTATCCGTATCATCTTCATTGTGTGCAGGTCCTTAAGCATAACGATCATCCACCACCAGAGAACTTTTGCCGATTGTTTGTTGTTTGTCTCCTCAGTTTTGTTTCCAGACGAGGCAACGTTTGCAAGAGATGGAATAACAAATTTCCACAACTAACACATATGGGAAGATCGAAATCCTCATGCTACAGTACAGACTAGACATCAGCATCAGTTTAAGATAAATGCGTGGACTGGAATCGTAGGTGACTGTCTGGTAGGGCCATAGGTTCTCCCAGCATGTCTTACAGGTGGGACTTTATTCAGAACACCCTTCAAGACCTACTAGAAGATGTGCCCCTACAAATAAGAAGAAACATGTGGTATATGCATGATGGAGCTCCAGCACATTTCAGTCTCTGTGTTCGAGATGCACTGGTTGGTATCTACCATGACAGATGGTTAGGTAGAGGAGGACCAGTTCCATAGCCTGCACGTTCCCCCGACCTCTGTCCTTTGGATTACTATCTCTGGGGACACCTTAAACAATTAGTCTATGCAGCAGAACACTCGGATGCAGAAATTCTTCTTTCGAACATACATTTATATGAATTTTTTTTTTCGGTGTAAGAAATCCCCCAAAGTTAGTAAAAGTATTTTTGAAACACCCTGTATATTTTACAGTGAAGTTTAAAAGATAAAATCGTTAGATGTTACCAGTTTATTTGAGTAACAGACAGCAGACCCTACTGAAGAAGTGAAGATTAAACGCTGGAGATTCTGGAGAGCCCGAAACAATTCTAATGAACCATTTTTGAGATCGATGAATAGTAGACCGATTATATTGAGAAGTATTTCCCAAAAAACTATAAATGCATAAATAAGAATAAATAAAAGAGAAATATAAAAGTTTAAGGGTAAGGAAAGAAAAGATTTTACTCGAGAAATAAACCAAAGACCAAGACTAATTTTTACCTATACTCTGTTCAATAAAA